>JAFFST010053606.1:149834-162860 GCA_022414735.1 Noturus placidus
TCAAGTGATGGTTTTTTAAGCAGTGGGGTGACCCGGGCCTGTTTAAATGAGGTAGGGTATGTGCCAGTAGAGAAGGATGTGTTAAAAATGTGTGTGAGTGCAGGTAACAGTGTGGGAGAGATGGACTGAAGAAGGTGAGAAGGGATGGGGTCAAGTGGACAGGTTGTGGGACGACTAGAGAGGAGGAGTTTAGAGACATCAGTCTCTGAGAGGGGAGAGAAGGAAGTCAGTTGGGAGTTACATGGAGGAGGAGCTGGTCTATGTACATCTGGGGTTGAGAACGGGTTCCGGATTGATGTCACCTTGTTGGAGAAGAAAGTGGCAAAGTCATCTGCAGTGAGAGAGGTAGGGGAAGGGGGAGGAGGGGGACAGAGAAGAGTGGAAAAGGTTTTGAAAAGAGTGCGGGTGTTAGGAGAACTACCAATCTTCTCTTGGTAGTATGTGGCTTTAGCAGTGGAGATGCTGTTGGAAAAAGAAGAGAGGAGTGTCTGGTAATTGGTTAGGTCAGTTGGGTTACTAGATTTGCGCCATTGCCTTTCAGAAGCTCTTAGTTTGGCCCGGCTGTTACGCAGAGCTTCTGAGAGCCAGGGGCTAGAGGGTGATTTGTGAGCAGGTCTGGAGGTTAGGGGGCAGATGCTGTCGAGAGAAGATGTTAGGGTGTTGCTTAGCATGTCAGTTGCAGTGTTTAAGTCAAGTGTGGAAAGGTGGGTGTCAGAGGGAAGTAAGGTTGTGACCACAGAGGAGAAGTGTGAGGGGGAAAGGGAGCGAAGATTGCGCCGAAAGGAGACAGAGGGAGAAGCCAGTGAAGGGGGTGAGGGGATAGTAATAGAGAACTGGATAAAGAAATGGTCAGAGGTGTGAAGAGGAGTAATGAGAAGATTGTGTGTGGTGCCAGTTCTCAACCTTGTCAACCCATGTCTTTATGAACCATGTTCTAGTGAAGGGAAATCCTAAAGCTTATAGCATACCAATACATTCTAGACATTTGTGTGCTTCTGGCTTTGTTGCTACGAAAAGTTTTGCATGCAAGTCTCCATCATTGAACTGTTGATAACTTCAAGTTAAAACTATAATGAATTCAGAACTGACTCATAATGGCGCTGATACTCATGAGTTGCTCATAAGTTCTTGTTTACACAAATGTAGTTTTTGACTCTATACAGTAATAAAAGGGGAAAATCTATAATTGCATTATACAGTCACCCAGATGAAGATGGGTTCTCTTTTGAGTCTGGTTCCTCTCAAGGTTTTTTCCTCTTGTCTTCTCAGGGAGTTTTTCCTCACCACAGTCAACTCTGGTTTACTCGTTAGGGAGAAATTCATCATTGTAAAATTTATTTCCAGAATTGATATATTTCTGTAAAGCTGCACTGTGGTCATTTCCTTTGTTAAAAACTCTATACAAATAAAATTGAATTGAATTGACCCTGAAAAGAAGTAAGCGGTTGAAGATGGATGGATGGATGGATGACTTGATCTTTGTGGCAACAGGTTATAGAATGTATTGGTGTTATGGTCATAGTGGCGATATAGTGTATTCCTTTATGCCGTAGTAATATGTGTAATGTAAAATTCATAGTTAATGAGACCAGTGAAGTTTAGACCAGTGAAGATGGTCAAGGCAATGTGTGTGTGATTTTGTTTTGAGTTGTGTACAGTAATTTTTGTTGAAAAGACATACCTTTTTTCGTGTTATAATAATTCCTTATTTGTCATTTTAAACTGATTTATTGTTATGTACATAAATCTATCTATATCCTGTGTTCCAGTATTAACGTGATGGTGCCGCAGGGCTCGGTATTAGCAGTGGTGGGTCATGTGGGATGTGGGAAAACATCTCTTGTGTCAGCTTTGCTAGGAGAGATGGAGAAGCTAGATGGACAGATCTCCATAAGAGTGAGTGGCTTCATCTCATATCGTATCTTATGTTAGGTGTACACCTAATGGTCAGTTTACTGTCCTAGCTAAAATTATGCCCTGGAATGAACAATCCTCTTGTGTTAGGGTTCGGTGGCTTATGTGCCGCAGCAGGCGTGGATCCAGAACGCCACACTGAGAGACAACATCTTGTTCGGCAGGCCCTACGTGGAGGAGAAGTACCGCCGCGTGCTGGATGGTTGCGCCCTTACCCCTGACCTTGACATACTCCCCGGAGGTGACCAAACAGAGATAGGAGAGAAGGTACAGAGGCTTTCTGCACTAAATGCTGGGCCTTTTAATCACACAGTTTGTTTATCATGTTTCTAAAAATTCTCAACTTTGAAAATAGGTTTTTAAACTTTATAGCGATGAGCCGATCTGGGTCAGTGAGAGAGCCGTTGCTCTATATTGAACAGAACATGAACATCTTGTGTTTGTCTGTTGTTCTGTTAAGTCTTTACGAAACATGATGAAAGGATGTTGTGTTTGTGCAGGGAATTAATCTTTCTGGTGGTCAGAGGCAAAGGGTGAGTCTGGCCAGAGCTCTGTACAGTGAGGCAGATGTTTACCTCCTGGATGACCCGCTGTCTGCTGTGGATGCCCATGTCGCCAAGCACATCTTTGACAATGTCATTGGGCCAGAGGGAGCGCTCCGTCAAAAGGTAGATATTAAGACAGGAGGAATCAAAGATGAAAAATAAAGGGATGTTATACACTTCGTACTTGTTATGTTTACATGTTTCCTTCTAGACAATGATGAATGGTAGTATATGGTTTATCATTTCCCAGTCATATTGTATTCAAATGAGTGATGCTCTGATAGCGGTTCTTGCGTCAAATACTGATGGACTTAGGCAAATTTTGCCTCTTATCTGATGACATCACAGTGTTCATTTGTTCGATATGGCTAAAAATAATCTGTTGAGATGTTCAGCAGCATACAGTGCCAGGATGTTGTCAGCTTAGCTTTTCAAATAGGAATGCAGTGTTATATTAGCTAGTTAACGTTAACCATGGAAACAACTTCCATCACTCAAGAACAAAACTACTTATTAAAACAGTATATGTTTGCTCGGAAACAGACCTGGATGCACTTTAAATGGCGCGTTTAGACCTCCATCAGAATTATGGCATGGTCTTGATTGAGTAGAACAGTTACAACATCTCCTTCAATTTGTACAAATTGATTAGGTAGTAAATTAGAAATCATTATCGTTTATCAATGTTTGCAAAAAGTGCAAAAAATGCTATCTAGAATGTCTAGAATGTATTGCTCAAGGTGAAGCTTGTGGTGAATTGTATAAAAGTTCATCAGCACATACCTCTGGAACATACAGTACATGGCAACACTGAAATAAGAGGCCTATACAGTCTATGCCAATGTAATATTGCTTAAAATAATCTGAGCAATTGTGATTGAGTGTAAGTGTGTTTCATGGTGCAGACACGAATCCTGGTGACCCACAGCATCTGTTTCCTGCCCCAAGTGGATAACATCATGGTGTTAGTGGAGGGCAGGGTATCAGAGATGGGATCTTACCAGGACTTGCTCAATGAGAATGGAACCTTCGCTGAGTTCCTAAGGAACTACTCTTTAGAGGACATAATAGAGGATGATGAAGTAACAGGTATGCAAAACACGACATGTTGAACATTTATAGGTGAAAAGAATAGATAGTCAATCATACCAGTCATTACTGAAGGAAGTGAGAGAGATTTCATTGCTTATTTCAGAATAGAAATTTCACAGCCATAAAATTTGACAGGTCCATACATACAAACACACACACACCATGTAGGTTTGCTTGGTCTGATTATTATACTGATTATATTACTTACTAAGTAAATGAGATGAACAAATAAGGAAAAACTTGTTAACTAAAACACAACTGATTACACAGTGGATAAACAAAAGACAAATATAAATTCAGTTCCCCTTTTCTCCCATGCCGACTTCACTGGTTTGTGTTCTCAGTTCTACATACATGTTAATTACCCGAGTTACCATGAGCTCTGATGACCAAACTACATAGGCCATTTCATAATATATTTTCATACGGCATGAAAAAAAAGAATCGCTGCTTTATTAAACAGTGAATTTCTAGGAATGCACACTGGTGTTCCAAAAAATTCCGTGCATATTTTGGCTGCCATTATTAGGCAACGGCAAAGCTTCTAGGCTCCTGGATGTTGTTTGGTTTAATCTGCTCCAGAAGCTGAGACAAAATGGAGGGTTTTTTTTTATTCAATTCAAATCCTGTTGAAACTGAGTTGTGTATATGAAGGCTATGAGGAAGAAACTGGGGACATCGGGCAACCCGTGACATACGGGTTGTCATATATAATTTCCTGCATCCTCTCTGTACAGTTCCGCTTGATCTAGACCCATCAAATTACGAGGACCTGGGCCTGTTGCATTTAATCGTTATGAGAATGATCCGGCATTACGCTGCAATCTGACTGGTTGTTATTATCTCTTCGATATGGGTACAAATTTGTCACTTTTTTATGGGGGGGGAGTTTATTCTTCTTGTATTTGTCTGTTGCAGAGGTGTTGATTGATGAAGAGGAGTTATTCCCTGATGATGCTCTCAGTACCCACACCGATATGGTGGACCACGAACCTGCAGTCAACGAGGCTCGAAGACAATTTATGAGGTAGCTTTTAGCATTTTTCTGTTTTTCCACTTGAGCTTCATCCTTTTTCAGCTTCATAAATCAACATAAAAGCATGCATGTTATGTGGCACTTCAGGAATTGGACCATTCTTCATCTACTTCTTCTTATAAGTATTATTATGTGTTCTCCAGTGAGAACACTTTCATGCTGTTTCTAAAAAGATGCTAAATGAGGCACTGCTTCCGAAATCCAGTGTGTGTATACTAGATATATGAGTTATGGTTTTCCATAGTGGTTCTTTTTCTGCTCTCACAGGCAAATCAGCATCATGTCTAACGATGTGGAGAACCCAAGGGTGAAATCAGTGCGCAAACGTCGCTTCAGTGAGAGGAGGCCTGGGGAGCCACCACAGGAGAAGAAGGACTCCAAAGTGGATAAGCTCATCCTGGCTGAGACTGCAGAGACAGGCCGGGTCGGTGCTCTCTGCTTCTCTCATCTTTGGTTTTAATCGAAACCTGTACTGAACTTTTGATGTTGTCATTTTATTTTGCATTCTTAATTTTAAAAAGGTGTGTGAGAGTATGAATTATACACTGGAAATAAAGAGGCCCTGTTTGTTTGGAGACAGGTCACCACTTAGCTGAGTTTGAGCTCCAGTATGTTTACACTGTACATGTAAAACCTGCTTCATTTAATTTTTTTAGGTGAAAATCAAGGTTTATTGGGAGTATGTGAAAGCTGTGGGGCCTTTGATGTCTCTTCTCATCTGTTTCCTGTATGGAGCTCAGAGCGCAGCAGCTATTGGAGCCAACATTTGGCTCACTGTGTGGACTGGCGACACCAATAAGAGCACTAGAACAGACAATGTACCAATGAGAGTGGGGGTGTATGCAGCACTGGGCTTTACACAAGGTATGGCACAGGTTACAGGTTATATATTACTGTTGTGCTTAATTTCATCTGCAGGTGGGTTTCATAATATTGATATATACAGTATGTATAGGGCATTATACTGAGCGAGCGTGCAAATCAGTCCTGAGCTTGGGTTACTCGGGTATGTGCGGAGTTTGTTTGCATGTTCTCCTCATGTTTGTGTCAGTTGTGTCTGAGCTTTCGGGTTTTCTGGTTTCCTCCCGCCTCAGAAACTATGCATGTAGGTGAACTGACTGCACAAAATTACTAGGATAGGCTCTGGATCCACCATGACCCTGAACTAGGATAAAGCAGTTACTGAAGATGATGGACTCCATCCATCCATTTTCTATACTGCTTATCCTTACTGGGTCGCGTGGAACCTGGAGCCTATCCCTGGGGCATGGGGCACAAGGACAGGGTGCCAATCCCATTCACACACCCATTCATACACTACAGACACTTTTGGACATGCCAATCAGCCTACAGCACATGTCTTTGGACTGGAGGAGGAAACTGGAGTACCCGGAGGAAACCCTCGCAGCATGGGAGAACATGCAAACTCCACACAGGCAGGTGGGAATCGAACTCCCAACCCTGGAGGTGTAAGGCAAACGTGCCAACCAATAAGCAACTGTGCCCCCATAGATGATGGAATGAATAACCGCATTTAATATGTAAATATATCCACCACCCAATTTATTAGGAACACCTACTCATTCATGCAGTTATCCAATCAACCAATCATGTGGCTGTAGAGCAGTGCATCAAATCATGCAGATACAGGTGAGGAACTTCAGTTAATATTCACATCAAACATCAGAATGGGGAAAAATGTTATCTGAGTGACTTTGACATGGTTGTTGGTGACAGACAGGCTTGTTTTGGAATTTCAGAAATGACTGATCTCCTGGGATTTTTTCACGCAAGAGTTTCAACAGTTTCCAGATGGTTGGTGGTATAACGAAACCACCTTGTTGATCAGAGAGGTCATAGAAGAATGACCAGACTTGTTTGAGCTGACAGGAAGTCACTATTTACACCTCTTTACACCTATGGTGAGCAGAAAAGCATCCCAGAATGTGCACTGAATCTTGAGATGGGCTTCAACTGGTTGTTCTTCTGCCAGCCTTGAACAGGAATCTGAGGCTGCAGTGAGCACAGGCTCAACTAAACTACACAGTTGAAGATGTTTCTAATTTCGAACAGATTTTTCTAATTTAAACTGTGTGGTTTCAGTGAGCCCGTCTCCACTGTAACCTCAGATTCCTGTCCCTATCTGACAGGCATGGAGCCCAGTGTGGGTCTTCTGTTATTATAGCCCATCCACATATGTTTATTTTTCTCCATTCTGATATTTGTGAACGTATGAGAACAGGAATTGAAGCTCTTGACCCGTATCTGCATGATTTCATGCACTGCTGAATATGATTTGCAGGTGTGTGTTCCTAATAAAGTGGTCGGTGAGTGTATTTCTGTAAACACTAATAATAATATTGTGTAATATTTCTGCACATTGGTAATTAGTAGTACAAAAAAGTGACTAAATTTCCTGATTTAATAAGGTTCAAATTCAATTCAGATGAAAATTTTGTCACAAACACACACACACACACACACACGCACATAATGTATGGATATATAATTGGACTATAGCACTGTACTCACCTTAGCATCACTACAACTTTTTTTTTTTCACATGTATTTGTTTATTCAGAAATTATTCTTTCCCTTGTGTTCCTGCTCGGTAATCTATAATAACCCATATCCAACCTCATAATCCAAATTGCTTGTTCTTTTATATCTCCTCTCTCCCCGTACATGCTCCCTAACCTCCTTTCCCCTACAGGTCTGCATAGTGTAGTGACTCTCTCATCCCCCTTCCTCTCTCTGTGGCAGGCCTCCTGGTCATGTTCTCTTCCTTTACTCTGGCCCTGGGGAAAATCCAGGCTGCCCGCAAGCTACACCAGGGCCTGCTGGACAACAAATTTCGCACCCCGCAGTCTTTCTTTGATACTACACCCATAGGGCGCCTCATCAACCGCTTCTCCAAAGATATTTATGTGATCGACGATGCCCTGCCTTCCACTATCCTCATGTTCCTGGGCACCTTTTTTTCCTCCCTCTCCACCGTGATCGTTATCATTGCAAGCACACCCATCTTTGCTGTGGTCATTGGCCCCTTGGCTATAATTTACTTCTTTGTGCAGGTATTGTGTTTTTCTCAACATTAGCCAAACTGAAGGAGTCCTCAATAATGTTTTCATTTCCTTTTGAAATAGAAGGGTTTGTGCCCTGGCATACAGCAAAGCTGATGGCAAAGAAGGTTCTAGCTGTGATTTCCCTTTCCCTTTCCTCTCTCCTTTCTCCTTAATTCTTTTCATTTCAGTTCCCCTACACGCACTCTCTTTCTGTCTCCCCCTCGTGCTCTCTCTTCCCCTCCCTAACCAAGTGTTCATTTCCTCTCTCCCAACCACTTCCTGCCTGGCCTGTTTGCGTGCATGTTTTCTCTCTCTCTCTCTCTCTCTCTCTCTCTTTCTCTCTCTCTCTCTAAAACACACACACACACACACACACACACACACAGGTTTTTATTGCTCAATCCTCAGTCTGGGGATTTATGTAAGCGTCCAGCCTAGGCTCAGGATTTCTGATGTGTTACTGACCCCTGGTGGTGAAAACATGAGAATACATCAGTATTTATTAATTAATGGAATAGAGCAGCGGTTCTTAACCTTTTTGTGAGGGCGACCCACTTGTAAGTTTGACAATGTTTTGCGAACCCTCCTGCCCACCCAATGTTTCAGACTACTCACTCAGTGGGATGGTTGGGGTTTGATACAGGATGCAGTCCAATCGTGGCAAGCAGAGCAGAGGAAAGGATTCTTCGACCACGAGCTTGGCTCTATACTTGTTCTTCAGCGCTGAAAAACCAGTCTCACAGAGCTAGGTTGATGCGAATGGGAACGTTTTTTCAATGCCATGTCACGCACTTGCCTGTATTCTGCATGCACGGATATACCAAAATCCACCAGTGGCTTCTCTGTGCGTAATTGTTTAAAATAGAAGTTTTCCCTTGACCCCCAGGTTAAGAACCGCTGGTATAGGGAATTATAGAGTAGACTTTTCATTTCAGATATAACAGGGCTCAGATCGTATACACAGAGCATTATTCATATGTTTGGTGTCCCTTCTTTTGCTTTTGGACTTGGATGATGTACTGGCGAGACGTCAACTGTGGGTTCTTTGTGATACTTCACACTACCTTTGTTTTTCTTCCAGATCTTTTTGGCATGTTATAGCAGTCAACCTGAAATTCCCTCAAACACCCCTCAAATGAACTGAACACAAAGCGTGACTCTGGGAGTGAACGAATGAGTATACGAGTCCATTGATCAGCTCATTAAATCTCCCCTCCCCTCCACACAGGTGTGCTGATTCTGGCCAACTCTTTACTGAGCCGAGTCTACGGTATGCTGAAGGCTGCCTACATCACCCACCTCCACATGCTCGTCGCTGTTCTGAGTGCGCCGCAGACCTTTTTTGAGTCCAATCCCTCAGGGCGCATGTTGAATCGCTTTGGCAAAGATGTGGACACAATAGACTCTCTCATTCCAGAAAATATCGATATCTGGATGCGCACTTTCTGGTACACCATCACTGTGCTGGTCATATGCTCTGCCCTCACTCCTATGTTCTTCATAGTCATAGTGCCGTTAATGATGTTCTATTGGTGGGTCCAGGTAATTAGGAACATTAACTCATTAATGCAGCATGCTAACATGTGTCATTATGTTTACTGTATTAGTATATGTAGTCACATTGCCATTGTCGTAGTGGGACACGCTGTCTCTGTTGCTTGGTTAAGTCATTTGGGAGTGTTTATCATCAGTTGTTCTTTATCCAACTGAAATGGGAACTCAGAGTGGTGCAGACTAAAACCCCTTTTGAATTAATTGTCATTGATATCTAAAAAAATATTGCTACCAATTTACCGTGATGGTGAAATTAAATTCTATCCATATATGCTAAGGATGCACCTCGGTGTGCATAAAGAACAGCTGTTTGTAGGAGTAGTCTGCTGTGGGAGTTGAGATGTAGATGATAATTCTATCATGTTCTTTTCCTTTGTCTGATCTGTTGCTTTTGTCCCCTGGCCTCATTTCACTTGTGTCTTGAGCCAGACTTGATTTCTCTATCTTTAATACTAGTGTTCTACCCATTCAATCATATTAATATCATCTCATCCAGTCATCCAGAATGACTTTTCCATTCTACCTGGCATTTTGTAAATGGAAAAACCAGCTGGCTTTTATGGATGGTTGTGATCAGTGAGCGCTAGTTTTAGAACCGATACTTTTCAGAGATTTTTGCGCATTTCAAGAGCATAACATTGTAGTACATTTGATCCTCAAGTTTTTGAGCAACGGAATATGATGTAGTCATACTAACCCTTATCCAAACTGACCACCAATCCTAACATCTTTAATACTATACAAAGGGGCCTATCTGAGACAGTGGTGGGCATGTGTAGTAGGGGTCAATACCCTTCCAATAAGAATATTAACTACAACAACTACTATGTAGGAATTTTTAATATGTCAATATGTGCCTCTATTGTAAAGTATAACTTGCAAACCCATACTACATTCACATGACTTACTCCAGCCTTCTTTATGATTCTTTCCTTGCTTTTGGTTTGGCTTCAGCATTGCATGAGATTTGAAATAATCAAGATTATCTTTGTTGGTTTTGTTGTTTTTTTTCTTTAAATTAACCTTGCTTTGAGTGTTCTGTCTTTGCTACATTCATGCTAATAGTTAAACTGAATGCACAATAATATTACGATGGTACATAATTTTTTTTTTACTGTATTGTTTGATAATTGTCACTTAAAATGGCGAGGATTCCAGAAAGCATCTGCAGAGATTTCAGCACTGATAATTAGTATATTATTTAGCACAATAATTATACAGGGTGTCCCAAAAGTCTCTGTAAATACAGGGGAGTATGTTTGCCAGCACCGTGTCGGTCAAGCCTTCGTCAGTGGATGTTGTGGATGTCCACGTCTTGGTCGGTCAGCAACACTTCCATTCTTTATGAATTGGTTAATAAATTTTCTCGAAAGTGTCGTGTGTGCGTGTGTTGTGCTCACCAGGTTTCCTGTTAACGTCCATCTCAACCTTGGCTCTCTGAAGAAATATATACATATAAACTAAGTATGAAAAATTTTGGAAGACATTTTCCTAAAAAAAAAAAAAAAATAGTGTTAATTTTCCCCTACGTACGGAGACATTTGGGACATGATGTAAAAATAGCTAAATGGTTTGCTTCACCTGTGAAATATATGGCACACTCATGTACAAACTATTTTACTTACAGTCTTGTCTTATAAACAAGAGAAAGTCGGATTCACTTTTTTTTCTTTTCTTTTTGTTAATTTTTTTAAAATGAAAAACCTGAATCGTTCATTATTCATTTAAACTATAATCCTCAGTGAGAAAAATGTCGTTTTTGTGTAACAATTTTAAACACTAAAATGATGTTTACAGTCACTATGGTGTTTTTGGAATCCTCACCCCATTATACTGTGTGCTTCTTGTTTCATTTCTGCTCTGTTATAGCCATAGCTGTTAAACCTGCTGTCTGTCTCTCCCCTCCTCATGTCCTTTGTAGAGATTTTATGTAGCCACCTCGCGGCAGCTAAAAAGACTGGAGTCGATCAGTAGATCCCCTATATACTCACATTTTTCAGAGACCATCACTGGCACTAGCGTGATCCGTGCTTATGGGCTCAACACTCCTTTTGTGCTCATGAATGATGTGAAGGTGGATGAGAACCAAAAGAGTTACTACCCTGGTATTGTTTCCAACAGGTAGGTCTGACCTCACTCCCTCTGGACGCATGATTGTCTGCAGATGTTCAGTCTCAGTCTCTGCCAATTATTTTCTTTACTTGCAGTAATGTCTTTGGCAAGACCACCAGTGATGCTTGTTTAGCCCACCATTCATTTGAAGGCTAATGCTGAAAGCCATTGTGTTTTTATGTGTAATGACAGTGGTGTGTTTTGATGGGTCCAGGTGGCTGGGGGTACGAATTGAGTTTATTGGAAATTGCATTGTGCTGTTTGCTGCTCTGTTTGCCGTGATCGGGAAGGAGAGCCTAAGCGAAGGGCTGGTGGGGCTCTCCGTCACTTATGCCCTGCAGGTAGTGTATCGAAACAGTTTTGTTAAGCAGCTTTGCAGTAAATAGTCCATGTAGTAATTGTGCTGAACACATCAATGTGAGCATATTCATGCTGTGTATTGCAGATTTATTAAGTCCATATGTAGATATGACATAAACAAATGTGCTAAACATATCTGCCAGTGTTGTAGACATCACTGTGTAATATTGTGAAACAGCATGGAATTGTTTCAGACTACAGTATGAGAAAGGTGGGGTATTGTATAAGGTTGGCGAGACCTTATACAATGATAAACACAAATTGAAATTCAATAAAAAAGTATTTTTACTCATCCTGCAATTATTTCATCCAGACATCGGTATGCATAAGTGACACCTAACATACAGTACATGTTCAGCTGGCTGTAAATATATTCATCACATTGATCATACATTTTAGTCACAGTTCACACTCTCATCATTGCTGCAACAGTGGCTTTTTAACCTGAAGCCAATAAAACAGTTAGCCTCAAGACATTAGTGCTGCGGTGTTTTTATAGCTGTGTAACACATCAGCCTCTTTGTGTGGGGGAAAAAAATAAAAATCCACTCGTCAGACTTCCCTGTAGTTGAGTACAACTTTTGTTTAGTCTTACTTACTGTCTCCATATCACATGTTAAAGACTGCATACTGACTGCTTTTCACTTTCCCTGTTCAATAGGTCACCATGTCCCTGAACTGGATGGTGAGAATGACCTCTGACCTTGAGAGCAACATTGTTGCAGTAGAGAGAGTGAAGGAGTACTCAGAGACGCCACCTGAGGTCAGTATTGACAACATAGCGATATGATTTTTGTCGCTAGATTTGGTGAGTTTTTAGCAGCTTTATTTCAGACAAGAGCTTAGATCATGACCGTTATGATGATCGTGACTGTTCGAAGAATATGCAAATTATTCAATTATGTCAAGTGGCAACTTTTAGCGACCATTTGTACATCAACTAGATGCTAGATGAAAATTTCTGGCAAGCTTTTTACAAAAAAATTAAATAAATATTGTGCCTCTTATTCATATCTGTATTTGTATCCATTTAGACATCATTGTCTGTTAAATCCGATTAATGTATTTGTATTCATTTACATCCCTTCAGAAGAGGATAGTCTTTTCCTGCATAAAGTCACCTCTTCACATACTTTTTTTTGTATTTTTTCCCTCAATTTTATACCCCTGTGAAACAGGAAGTCATGGTTGAAGAATTTCCTGTTCCTAGTCACCCAGGTGTACTAAAATAATGTAAAATATCATTGGGAATATACTTCAAATATATTTCTCTCCTATGAATTCATAGAGGTGCCAATAATTTGTATAACTATATTTAACCAAGATTTTATTTATATATATATATATA
>JAFFST010053606.1:194033-207762 GCA_022414735.1 Noturus placidus
TATCGCCATTAACAATTTTTTCCCAATATAAGACATACCCCGAAAGTAAGACATAGTGGGGCTTTTAGGGATAAAAAGAAAGTAAGACACTGTCTTACTTTCGGGGAAACACGGTATTACTGGTTGCTTATACATCCAAACATATCTAGAGATTGCAGTCAAGTATCAGTTCAATCACTAATATTTTATTATTGATGCGGTAAGCATGGAGCTGCCCTGATCCTCAACATACACTTGGGTATTTGGGGTAAAATTGTTTTCTTTTCTCTGCCTGCTAGGATTTTCTTGTTAGCAGCATTTGCACAGTAGACAGACCTCACTTTATACATCTTCCAAGAATTTTAACTGACTCAGGCTTTAGACTGACATACTCTCGTGCTGAGTAATCATTTCTTTGGAACATATACCATTTCAATTTAAAATCAAACCTGATTATTGCAGTTGCATTTTGGGGTTATAGCAATTATAGCAAATACATTATGCCATGTTATACTGCATTTCAACTATTTAACAGAGTTTAAAATTTACACTCAGGGAGAGTTTGACCCACAAGGTGTCAGCATTGCCCAAGCCGTGTTTCTGTAACCCAACAATGTCGTCAAATACCAAAGTGTTCATTTCAGAAACTACAATCTCTCCAAAACCTACATAAATATATGGTGTATGACTCATTTTTAATAACAAATGATGGCATAATTGTCTTCTTGTTTGATCATTTAAACTGAACACCTCAGTAGACCTAATTAAAAAGCACTGATGAAAACGGGCGTATAAACCCAGACCAACTTCATGGTCATGTGCCTCAAAGTTTATAACAGCAAGCAGATTAAATTTTACCCAGGAAGAACATAGGTTCTAAGGGTAAATGTGCTTGTCATATGTTCTGATATATAATCTAAGAGCTATATCTATCAGACATACAGTATATGATTAGAATGTCCTTCTTTTCTTCTTTTTCTTCTTCTTCTTCTTCTTCTTCTTCTTCTTCTTCTTCTTCTTCTTCTTCTAATGTTTTACCATTGGATGGAGCTGCTGTTCTCTTTGGTGAAGCAGCAAACCTATTTATTTTCAAGCTTTATTAGCCTGACGTCAACAAAGTACAGCAGTGTGTGTGTGTGTGTGTGTGTATTTCAGGGACATCACTCACACTCGCCATGGTCAAAAATAGAGTGCGTCCAAGCGGACTGATGCCTCCTCTTGGGAGCAGCTTTCATGATCACATTAGTAATCATCGCAATTATTGCATTTGCTCGATCAATTTGCTCTCTGTGTAATGTACAGTAAAATTGTTCCAAAACAAAATGCAAAATGTATAACCATTTTGACCTTTCACCAATTTCACAATCCAAACCTGGATATATTTAGATAGAGAGGCTGGATTTGTTCTGATTTACAGAAGGCCTAAACACAACGAGTAAGTCACTGATGCATTATGGGGAAACCTGACCCCGGATCAGCTGTAAAAGAAGCACTCATGTGTTCATAGCAAATGACGGTAAATGTCTCCAGATCTGCTGTTTTACATACATCATTCATAAACTGATCAGCCATAACATTAAAACAACTGACAGGCGAAGTGAATAATGTTGATTATCTCGTTACATCGGCACCTGTAAAGGAGTGGGATATATTAGGCAGCAAGTGAACAGTCCGTTAACAAAGTTGATGTGTTGGAAGTAGAAAAAATCGTCAAGCGTAAGGATCTGAGTGACTTTGACAACGGTGAAATTTTAAGGACTAGACGACTGGGTCAGAACATCTCCAAAACTGCAGGTCTTTTGGACTGTTCCCAGTATGCAGTGGTTTGTACCTTCCAAAAGTGGTCGACACCTTAAACTTACACCTTGAAACTTAAATATCTGTTGCTGTTAACATCTTGGTGCCAGATACTGTACCACAGCACAGACATCATCAGGATAAAGTGGTTGATGGATGAATGATTGTAGAGCAACACGTTTAAATACTCATTAGGCAAAATATTTTATGCCATTACCTGTCGATATTACATATTGTAAATGACAGTGAAGTACTTAAAGCGGTATATGGAAAGGGCTGGCACTACTTATAAGCAGAGTAGGCAATTGCCTAGTGCCTTGAGCTTAGAGGCGGGGCCTCCATAACGTCACATCACTATACTAGTCCAAGACAGACAGCAAAAGACTAGACTCTTTGTTCATTGGATATAGATGAATTATCACTCACTTGTAGTAGCACCAATTAATGTCACTGTTTTAAAGTGGGTCCCACTCTCTGAATGTATGAAGAGATAGGGTACCATGAACAAAATGCATAAATCCAACTTTTCTGCAGCTGACTTTAAGTCAGTGACTAATGATGGAGCTGACTAGCAAAATACTAAAGATAAAGTAAAAATGTTTGTATTCAAAGTCAAAGAGCAATCACACTAGAACATAAAAAAGTACCTCCACTATCATTATATCTTCTAAATTCCGCTGATGTTAACATTACTGCTTTAACATAATACTTCATTTTAGTTTTCAAATCATAAATACTCTTGTTATATTTATTGAAAAAGAAGCATACAATTTTATGAAGAACTGAACTATTCTTTCTACTTAGTAGTTTGTCTCTTTCACTTCCACTGGCAGTTGATTTGTGTATATAGTGCATTTTTAAGGTATTGCAGTGCAATACATAACATGGTCTACATAACATCTATAGTCTTTATTGGATCAATATGAGGGGGAAATCCTGTACATACCCGGCTAGGGGGGAAAAAATCAATAAAGTCACTGATGTTCATTTACTGAAGCCGAAGTGTTCATCTGTAATTATTCGTTGGCAATGTCATGTTGTCTTGAATTTATTCTTCCATTTTACTGTATCAAATAGGCAAAACTGTTCATTATCCCAAATAGTAGGTGAGTGCGTTAGTCAAAAAATTACTACGAAAAAAAAAACCTAACTGATTTAAAATTTTTAGTCAGTGTGGCTTTGAGTAATGTCTAATTAAATTATAATAAATGGACTGAAAGTTTAATTAAGTTAACATTTTAAAGTAATTTGAAAAGACATGTTGTCATAGGTGGGGTGCCTGGGGGTGGAAATCCAACATAAATTTTGCCTAGGGCCTCCAAATTTCTAGAACTGGCCCTGTATATAGCATATGGAAGGACCAGATATAATGTTTTGTTGTTTGGCTGCTTTTGTCATCAAGACCTGCCACTATGTAGTTTATGAAGGATATGTCCAAAACCAAATGCTGGTCTACTTCATAGTATGTCAAAATACTAACCTGCATTTTATGTTTATTAACTGATGTTCTGTGGTTTGACTCCATGGTTGAACCATGAGAACATCATGTAGAAACTCCTACACAATTCCCAATGGTAGCACGCATTTTTACAGGTATGCATTCTCTCTCTCTCTTTCTCTCTCTCTCTCTCTCTCTCTCTCTCTCTCCAAGCTGAATCCCATTAGGCTCAGAGTGGAGATACAACAGTGTAGCAGTAATGAGGTGCTCTAAATCTCCACTGCCCTTTTTCTAGCAGCTGTAAAGGAACATTTTGACCAAAAATTAAGTCTACACATTTGTCCTCATTATCCATATATGCAATCAGCCAACACAAGTTTGGTGCTCTAGAGATACAAAGCTAAAGTATCTGACAAAGTTGCCCAAATAATCACATACAATAAACCGTGTCATCCATTTCATAGCAGAATATGTTTGAGTTTTTAATTTGAGCTTGTCATTCGGTTGCTTCTTTTGACTTGTCTTCGGGTTGTGAAAATAATGTGACATTAGTGTTGATAGAGCCGAAAGAAAATTTGCTCTTTTAAGTGGCTCTGCGAAGGTTTACACTATGGTCCTTTAGAACAGGCTTCCATAGATCCCATTCAGCAAAACACAAAGATTTTGCCTCAGTTGGCATCACCTGGTATCTCCCACATCTACACCGTCAGGTTGTGCTTTTTGTTGTGGTTTGTTTAGTATTTGTCTCCAGCTGAAAATTTTCTAATCGGTGAATTTAACTTAAAAATATAAAGATTCTTTGAACTTAAGGCCACCCTGTAACAAAATGTAGGAAATGATTAGCTTTGCAACAGTAGAACATTTTTGTAGATAAATGTGTGTTTTCTGTCTGTATGTGATTTAATTTGAGATTTACTAAACATCAGTGAGAGATAGTGAGTACAATTTTTAATATTTTTTTTGATACACAGTAGGATACTATTCTATATGCTGTCACATTTTACTGTCTGTGTTACATGTTCTCCCTGTGGGGTTCTCCCTGTCTCCATGTGGGGTTCTCCCTGTGTCCATGTGGGGTTCTCCCTGTGTCCGTCTGGGGTTCTCCATGTGTCCATGTGGGGTTCTCCCTGTCTCCGTGTGGGGTTCTCCCTGTGTTCATATGGGTTTCTCCCTGTCTCTGTGTGGGGTTCTCCCTGTCTCCGTGTGGGGTTCTCCCTGTCTCCGTGTGGGGTTCTCCCTGTCTCCGTGTGGGGTTCTCCCTGTGTTCATATGGGGTTCTCCCTGTCACCGTGTGGGGTTCTCCCTGTGTTCATATGGGGTTCTCCCTGTCTCCGTGTGGGGTTCTCCATGTGTCCATGTGGGGTTCTCCCTGTGCTCGTGTGGGGTTCTCCCTGTCTCTGTGTGGTGTTCTCCCTGTCTCTGTGTGGGGTTCTCCCTGTCTCTGTGTGGGGTTCTCCCTGTCACCGTGTGGGGTTCTCCCTGTGTTCATATGGGGTTCTCCGTGTCTCCGTGTGGGGTTCTCCATGTGCTCGTGTGGGGTTCTCCCTGTGCTCGTGTGGGGTTCTCCATGTGTCCGTGTGGGGTTCTCCCTGTCTTGGTTGTTCCTAATGTCTCAGTTGTTTTGTGTTATCTCTCTTTAATTACGTTTAGTATTTAAACCCCTTGTGTGTCTTTGTTCAGTGCGAAGTATTGCGTGTGTCTGTGTTTATCTCCAGACCCGTACCTTTGTCCCTTGTTCCATGGTTTTGATCCTGTTTAGTCCTCACGTTTCTCCATTCTTGTCTAAGCCCTATTTATGCCCATTTACTGATCGCCTGACTTGCGTTTTCGCTATGTTTTTGCCTTTCGATTTGGAATTGTCTGCCTGTCTCTTTAATAAAAGCTTAAACTGCACTTGCATCCATCTCTATCACCATTACATCACATATTTTAAAAGATAGTATTTGAATACAAATAAATGTAAATAAATTAAATGAACCAATAATTCTGTATTGCCATAGATGGTAGATCCGCAACTTGAAGAAAATCACAAAGAGGCAGTTTGGGACATAAAACACAAAATACACACTGATCAGGTTAAGACAGGATCTAACACAAGCGAGAAAAAATACACACAAATGAATACAATCACTGCACATAAGTGATAATGAGCTCAAAAGAACCAACAGCGTAAGTGTATTTTTTTGCTCCATAACCACACACACTTGATTGAACTCATCAGCTAATTAACACACTCTCGTTGAGGTTTAAGTGTATGTGTCAAAGCAGAAGGCTAGCCGGTCTGGTCTGATCCCATATGAGAGCTACTCTAGCACAAATTGCTGAAAATGTTAATGCTGGCTATGATACAACAGTGTCAGAACACATACTGAGTGCATCATAGCATGCTGCATAGTTAAAGACTGGTCATAGTGCCCATGCTGACCCTATCCACCTCCGAAAACACCTACAATGGGCACATGAGCATCAGAACTGAACCATGGAGCAATGACCTGGTGTGATGAATCACGTTCTATTTTACATTATCTGAACAGGGAAGAAGGAAAGCTGGTGGAGGAAGTGTGATGCTCTGGGCAATGTTCTGCTGGGATTCATGTGGATGTTGCTTTCACACATACCACTTACCAAAACATGGCAACGGTATTCCCTAATGTCTGTGGTCTCTTTCAGCAGGATAATTCACTCTGCCACACTGCAAAAATTGTTCAGGAACGGTTTGAGGAACATCAAAAAGAGTTCAAGGTGTTGTCTTGGCCTCCAAATTCCCCAAATATCAATCCGATTGAGCTCCTGTGGGATGTGCTGGACAAAAATGTCCGATCCACGGAGGCCCAACCTCGTAACATACAGCACTTAAAGCGGCCAGATACCGCAAGTACACCTTCAGAGGTCCTGTTGAGTTCATGCCTCGGCAGCTCAGAGTTGTTTCGGCAGCACAAAGGGGACCTTTATTGTCATGTCTGTATGTTGATGTAGGTACATACTGTACATAAATTAGATCCATTTATGATTTCCTAAACCTATAACCTAAACATAGAAAATGATCAGATGCACACCGGAAAAATTGTTTTGGCACAAGACTTCAATGTTAGTCATGTCTCCTGTATGAATAATATCAACAGTCAAAAATGGCTACATCTCAAAATTGCAAAAACTGATCAACACCTACAGATATGCTGTTGATTTCTTTCATTCAATTACTGATCTGAGATCACATTGTTTGATTGACAATTCTATCATTATGGCACTGATGTTTTTACAGTGGTTCGCAGATAAACCTTCCAGAAGCATGTGTCCTTCTCCTTCAAAATTTTATTCAGCAGCTTTTCCTAATTGCCTCTATAACTGTTTTTGGTTGTGTGTCGCAGTGGAGTGTTGAAAATGCTACTCGTACAGATCTAGTGCAGGAACTGAGCTGGAGGAGCAGGAGGCTAAATTTGGAACAGTGTCGCAGAACATCTTTTTTCTTTACCTCAGCAACTTTTAATGGCCATGTTTCTCAAGCACAGGAGTTATGGGCACAATATTTTTAGCCAGGGAGATTATTGAGAAACTGTTCAGCTTAATGTTTAACACATTTTCCCTGCATGGTGCCTGCACTTTGACATGATGGAGGTGTAAATGTAAATGTCAAAATGATTTCCTTGAAATAAAGTTAAATAAAAATTGTACACAAATAAAAATAAAATAGGGACTATATAAGATTTCACCCACCTAATACATACATAATACATAACGTGCATAGTGTGTGTGTGTGTGTGTGTGTGTGTGTGTGTGTGTGTGTGATGCTAACTTTGCTCTTTGTGACTAGCCCAAGCCTGGCTGAGTTGTTTAAACAGTGCACTGCTACATACTACATGCTACATGGAGAGGATCTTTATTCCTAAGGTATCATTTGTTCCACTTCACTACTTGTTGGATCAGAATTATTTGCTTATTTATAGTGTTGCAAATCCCATTAAAACCTGATTTCCCTCGTTGATCTGTAGTCACAGTCTCTCATGGCCCACAATCCTCTTCTAGCCCAGAGGGAGGCTGCTAGAGGCAGCTACAATTGCTTTGCTACTTTGAAGTATGAGTTACACATCAGAAAGGCAAACTTTTAAATAAGTAGTGGGTCATATAGGAACGGATATTTGAAGCAGTTGTAGCTTTCAAATCTATTAGGCAAAATTTGTTTTATTTTGTGCGATACATTTTCATTTATGCATGTTATTAGCCCAACAAATGCATACAAACTATTAATCCTAGTAAAATATCCTGCAGTGTGATGGAAATTTCTTCTTTGCCAAGGACACAGGGGATGATAGCGTCTCAGTAACACTGCTCCTTATTGAGTCTGTTGACAGACCAAAAGTAATACAGTGAATATCTTAGTCATAAAGGTGTTGGGACAGTTGTACTTACAATGCTAGAAACATGAATATGAACTCAGAAGGAACTCTTTTTGAGAGGAATAGTGGGAGAGAGAGAAAGAGATAATCATTGCAGTTCTGAAGGCCTGAAGCAGAGGAAATTTACAAAGTCATGCTGCCCTAGCACACTGCAGCAAACAAGCTCTGCTGGCTGAACACAGGCCAGGAAAATTGTGCACTCAGTACATTGTGTACAATCCAGGCCCTCAGTAAGACACAAAGAGCATGCAGCTCAGCTGTCAGAGAGCTGGGACACCGGAGCTCACCTCAGCTTCTTGAGACAAAACCAGCTACAGCAGCCATGATCTGAATCAAAGCCTCTTGTCTAAACTCCAAGCCTGGCACAAAAGAAGAAATTCTCGAGAGGACCTTAAGCACTCCATTGGGAGGAGAGTCCCACTCTGTCATCACAAAGTGACATTTCCATCCTCTCAACTATGCTATAAGGCATTGCTAGCAATCAAGCAAAACCTGTCCACTTAGCAACAAATTCCTGTCATTCAGTGTAGAAACAGGTGACAAAGGGAAATACCAACACAAAGGATGAACATTTTTTCCCCAAAAGGTATTTCCATGTTTGGTGTTTAAATTATGATGGCGAGTGTTGTCTAACTTGTCAATGCAAAATCTCTCATACGTGTTCAATTAGGTTGAGATATGATGATTGCAAAGGTCATAGCATATTATTTATACCATGAATAGAAACATGTACTGTGACATACTGAAGCAGAGCATGATCATTATGCAGTATTCCAGCATGATAACAACCCCAAACTCACCTCCAAGATGACCACTGCCTTGCTAAAGAAGCTCATGGTAACGGTGATGGACTGGCCAAGCATGTCTCCAGACCTAAACTCTATTGAGAATCTGTGGGACATACTCAAACAGAAGGTGGAGGAGCACAAGGTCTCTAACATCCACCAGCTCCGTGATGTCATCATGGAGGAGTGGAAGAGGACTCCAGTGGCAACCCGTAAAGCTCTGGTGAACTCCCTGCCCAAGAGGGTTAAGGCAGTGCTGGGAAATAATGGTGGTCACACAAAATATTGACACTTCTGGCCCAATTTGGACATTTTCACTTAGGGGTGTACTCACTTTTGTTGCCAGTGGTTTAGACATTAATGGCTGTGTGTTGAGTTATTTTGAGGGGAGCAAATTTACACTGTTACACAAGCTGTACACTCACTACTTTACATTGTAGCAAAGTGTCATTTCCTCAGTGTAGTCACATGAAAAAATATCATCAAATATTTACAAAAATATGAGGGGTGTACTCACTTTTGTGAGATACTATATCTATAACAGCAAATTTGAGAAAAAATAAAAAGCAACAGAACAACTAAAACTTGACACCAGTGGTATAAATGGGAATGTTTCTACTGCCAACAAGTCTCCTTATTATTAATTATATACAGCACTGTATATTACAGTTTATTTTGTTTATAAATGTTTTATTTTATGACTTCTACATTATCGAGTCAGTACAAAAACATTTTAGATTCTCAAACATTAGTTTTTTAGAACAAAATGAAATGTTACAGAAAAAAGTTTGTATGTCAGTGAAGAAAGCAGAATATTATGTAAGAGACACTTTTTAGACAAAAAACACAGTGAAGGCTGCTGGGATTTACTGCAGAAATAAGAAGCAAGTGCGACAGTCAAAGTCTCCAGAAGAACCGTGACTGGTTCTACAAGATGCTCAATAACACTTACAGCTCATTTCCTTATAAAACTGCACTAATTCTACTGAAGACTACTATTTTTATTTTATTTATTTGTCACACCAAATATTGACTACTATTGAATATTGGCCCGACATACCATATAAATACTACGAACATTCAACCACTTATTTTCTAAGATATTGTGCTAACAAGAATCTTGGACAGGCACAAAGGCAAATTCAGTAGCATGACAGCAAATCTGGAAACATGACAGCATTATCTAAAAACACAGAAAGGTTAGGTTCTTATGGAACATCGCATTTCCACTGCTGCTGCAGCATTAGTCACTATAATAACTTAAGTAACTTTGCATTAAATTGTTTTTGCTAGGCTAACTAGATAATGGACTGAAAAATGCAATTCCTGTTCTTTGTGAAACTCATACTTTGTGGCCAAACAGCAACAGGCATGTGATGTTTAATAAGGGCTTACCTTTTTCATTTTGAGTGAATGCTCTTGCGTTTGTGATTTTGCGGCCATGTTTCTGAATTTATTGCTGTATTTTTGGGGGGTTTTCAGTTGCATTTTTTGTTTGTTCATTGTTCTTGTTTTGCACTTACGGGCCATTGTACCCAGCACCAAGCCTAGGTCAGCCTCACTCTTGTTGATTTGACCTGGATGCCCCAGCCATAGCACATCTGACTGAAGCTTACCTTTGAATTCTGTTCTGCTCTGATATGTGTCATAAATTGACCAGAACTTGCTCCTGATGACCGTACATTACAGTACGGTATGCTAATGCTATACCACTCTGAGAATGCCCGATCTTGACTGATTTTGGACGTTAAGTAGATCCAGGACTAGTTACTACTTTGTTGGGAGATCGCCTGGGAATACCAGGTCCCGTAAGCTATTGGTGCAGTGGTGGCTCAATAGTTACGGCTCTGGCTTACTGAGCAGAAGGTTGCGAGTACGAGCCCCAGCACCAAGCTGCCACCATTGTGCTCTTGAGCTGTATCATGGTGGACCCTGTGCATTGACCACCAACTTCTCGACAAGCTGGGATATGCAAATTTTGCTGTGCTGTAATGTTTATGTGACAAATAAAGGGTTCTCCTTCCAAGAACCTAGAAGCTATAGGACAATGTAGCAACCATGCTCCTGATCACACAAGCTTTAATGCTAGGGTTCCCCATTATGCATTTGTAAACAGCTGGGAAATTGCTGCAGCAATTGCAGCAGTGAAATATGTGAAAGGAGCTCAAGTTTGCATATGTATTCCATCCTCTCCCACGCAACAGCTGGATCTCTTTTGAACTCTTGCCTACACAAAGCCAGCAGCTGTCACTCACCTTGCTTTGCATTGGTTGTTCATATGCACTGTGCTGTACGTGCTGCTGTCATAGCATCAGCGCAAGAGGAAAGATTGCCACTAGAATAACAAGGACATGACTAGTCCCTTCATTAGTGTTTCATAACAGTACTAATGGATAATCTGGTACAGGTCTTTACAGAATGAATAATAGTTTGTTATTAGGATCAGGAGTTCAGTAAGATGTTCTTATAACTGGCATAACATTATACTGTAGCAAAAGGATTAATCCAGCTGTTCTTACTTTAAATGTACCTTTGTAAAAAAAAGCCATAAAACAAACACGACATTACAGTATATAAAACACTGATGTTGTGTGTTTTGTCTCTGGTTTAAAGCCTGAGTGTTATTTGATTATCATCTCTATTATATTCAGTGTTGTGATTACATTAAGACTACCATGAGGCCAGTGAACAGCAGAGCAGATATAGATGACTCACACTCCTTCTGTTGCCACTCTCCTCTATTTTTGGAGTTTATCTCCAGGCTTTTAGACAAACGGCTTAAAAGGAGAGGAGGCACATAAATGAAGCATGGAGTCACTCAAAGCTTAATGTCTCTCTTAGTGTTACAAAAGACAGATGGCTAACGTCACCACTAATTGTGTATGGTGTTGCTTAAAATTGACTAATGAGTAATATTGGAAATGCTGGCAACTGCCCAGTACAGCAAGTGTGTGCTTTGTTATGCACACCCAGTATGTCAACTGCATTTAAATTAGCCAGTGACCTTTTCTGGAAACACGATGACAACCTACACTCCAAAGAAAAAAGGCATAAAATTGATCACTGCTTGTCATGCAAGTTAGTTGTTTTTTTTTTTTTGTACATGTAATATGTGTCTTTCACCTGGGTTGGTAATTATATGTAAAACGTCTAATTAAGTATCCTAAATGAGATTAAAAGACCCTAGTCTTGCAAGAGAGAAAGAGTCTAATTTTCAGCAGAAAATCTAGTAATTTTTGATACTAAACATGGCCAAAAATGTGTAGTTTAACAGGAAGAAGCAATTTTATTGACACAAGACACAAGAGCCTATTGGAAAACTTGCATGAATATCACATTTACCTGCCATTAACTGATTTAAACAAACTCTTAATGTGCAGAATTCTGGCCAGAAAAGTTTACACTTAGTATCAGACACTCATAGCTGGCTTGTTCATTTGATCAGGTCATATAAGCAATTGCTGTAAGAGCACAAAAGTTGTAAGGGATCCTTGTGTCATTTTATCCCCACAAAATGTTCATATGCATAAAAGTTCTATACTTTTGAGGTAACCAATGAGTTTTGTTTATTTTTTTTAATATGATGGTTTAGGACTACAATTGCTGTTATAGCTTTTGGACTGAAATTGTCATGAACAGTTTTGCACTCATGTCTCCATCAGTGAACCGAACAGATGTGAAAACAAAATAGACTTCTATAAAGAATTTACGGTTACATAATTGTACTTTTTGAACATATAGTACACAGTTATAGAAGGGAATTATTTATACTTGCATTATCTGGTGTCACCCAGACGAGGATGGGTTCCCTCCTGAGTCTGGTTCCTTTCAAGGTTTCTTCCTCATGTAGTCTCAGGGAGTTTTTCCCTCACCACCGTCACAGTGACAGTAGCAGTAACAGTGAGAGAGGTTTTCTACAGTGGGAGAGTATTCAGGACAGACGGCGTAGTGTTTTGCATTGTTTCAGTAACATGGCAGGCTGAATTATTTTGTCTGATTAACTTTAAGAGAAAAAGATCTTTTGTTGTTTACAGCTGATAAGTGATAAGAGGAATGAACATTATTGATGGACGTATCATAAGAACTACAAGCTGTTAAAAGTAAAGTATGTGCTATTTTTGAATAAATAAATAGTTTCAATTGTTGATTAATGACTGTGGTATAAAATAAAGAAAACACTTTTGGACGTGCTCACTGACACGGCATCCCAGCTGAAAAAAAAAGGTCCCCAGGATGTTCCCTAAATGGCCTCTACAAACGTCCCAAGAACTTCCATGTGTAAGGTCCAGCAGTCCAGTGCCCATTCGGGATGCTTGGGGGACTTTCATTGAAATTAACACATTCAGTAGTGTTATGATTTGATATCCTCTGACATCCTCTGAACGTCCACCAGCAAACGTTATAAACCGGACCACAGACGTACCTTAGTGGACGTTCACAATGTCCAGGGGATGTCCCCTGTTTGCTGGGATGACACTGGATGGGATGCCAGTCTATTGGAGGCTATAAGATGTGCTGTTAGATGAAAACAATATATAAAAACTTTGGCCTATAAAAGTAACTTCTGTACTCCACTTCCTGTCAGGGTGCATAACACCATGATTTGCAGACATATAATGAGTCGCTATTAATCACAAATACATTACAGCACAGTGATATTCTTTTCTTCCCATACCCCCAGCATGTCAGAACGTAGGGGTCAGAGTGCAGGGTCAGCCATGATTCCACGCCCCTGGAGCAGTGAGGGTTAAGGGCCTTGCTCAGGGGCCCAGTGGCAGTGCGAGTAACAGTGGCAGCTCAGCAGGCTTGAACCCCTGACCTTCCGATCAGTAACCCAGAGCCTTAACCGCCAAGCCACCACTGACCCATATATATTTTCTTAGAGGACAGTCCAGCGCTGTATGTCAGGGGTCCTATTACTGTATATTGTCGCCAATGGCCCTACAGACCCATGGACCTGCCCCACAGACACATGTGTCTACAGTGGGGGGGGGGGAGTATTTGATCCCCTACTGATTTTGTATGTTTGCCCACTGAGAAAGAAATGATAAGTCTATAATTTTAATGGTAGGTTTATTGGAACAGTGAGAGACAGAATAACAACAAAAAAATCCAGAAAAACGCATGTCAAAAATGTTATAAATTGATTTGCATTTTAATGAGGGAAATAAGTATTTGACCCCTCTGCAAAACATGACTTAGTACTTGGTAATGACTTAGTAATTACTTTTCATTTTCAATGCCCTGGCTGAGGGAAGGAGGTTCTCACCCAAGATTTGATGGTACATGGCCCCGTCCATCGTCCCTTTGATGCAGTGAAGTTGTCCTGTCCCCTT
>JAFFST010053606.1:230043-241584 GCA_022414735.1 Noturus placidus
AACTAACCTGAGTGAAAATACACCCGGATACATGGAGCACATCTGATACGGATATGTTGCTACGCATGAAAGAGCTTGTATCCAGGAGCAGCACTCGACGGACTGCTTGTTTTATGAGGATTTAAACACACCACAGTTTTACACGCATTTCTCTTGCTAATACACTGGAATAAATCACACGCTATAATCAGAAATGTTGACAGTTAAATAGAGCTGGTACTCACATGCACGCGCAGGACTCAGGTGTAGATCCCGGATGTAGTTAGTAGCTTCCGCAATTATCTCTACTTCTAATATTTGTAGGTTTGGTAAAATTGTTATTCCAGTTAGAGTGTTTTAGTGCGTTTGGTGTTGTTTGTTTCTTTTTTCTTCCTCGTTTTTTTCGTGCTCTGATGGGCCAGTTTGCTGCTTGAGAAGCAACCTGACTTCCCCCACTGCCTGGGAGTTTTTACAACTCTGCCCTTTAAACCAGTCACACAGCAGCTTTATAGCAAATCCTCCGCTCTGCTCGTGAGGTGGGCGGATACGCAGGACCACAAGACCACGCCCCCGACGACACCAGCGATTGGATTGTTTTAGGCCGCGTCACTATCGTGCCTTAGCGCTTATTGGCTGTTGACGGGCGTGTCAAAAAAAAAAATCTCCATGGAGAACCCATATTGTTATTTGACCAATCAGCGAGAAGTACATTAGAGCAGTTGTCCCCTAGTTATGTATTAACATTGTTTCTGTGCCTACACAGGGAACCTCAATACAGTGAGTAGCTGCTATGGCTTCTTGTGCTTTTTTTTCATTATGAAAAAAGCACAGCTGTATTGTCACTATCTTGTCATATGCACGCAGGCACGCAACCGTTTCTTATAGGTTATTGTAAAATAAATATTGATTTCAGTACCATGTAGTCGGTGGTAATTTTTTGTCGAGGTTATATAATATAAAAAATATTTTTTTTTATATTATATAAAAATTTTTGCAGCTGAAATTAAACCTGCTTGTGCCCTTGAGTGTTTTGTCTCGGTGGGTGGATGGGTGGGTGGAGGCGATAAAGACTCTTAGCTATTGGTTGCTGGCTTTCTGACGTATTCATGGCCACGCCTTGTTTTGACAGGGGAAGCCATGGCTACGTCCCAACCCGCACACTACCGTGCTTATTAGTATGCCAGAGAAGTACAGAACCTATAGGAGGCTTCATTTTTATTCGTTGACAACAAATTTTCCCCTGAAAAACTACACGAGTTATTGAGATGTCTGGTGTGGCTTTTTTCCCCCTTTAATTTTTTTATTTTTGTACAAATATTGTACAAATACGTTGTATTTACTCTAATGTTATGTTGGCCACGTCTACTGCACACTTAAAGGGGAATTACTGGATATAAAGGAAAACAATGTTTATAATAATATAAAATAAAACCTTTGCTTTTTTTTTTAGAAATTTAACAAAGTCTATATAAACAATATAACAAATAAATAATTAAGAACTTTTTAATATATATATATCTATCATATTTATATTTTTATCTATCTATCTATCTATCTATCTATCTATCTATCTATCATAGTTATATTTTATCTATCTTCCTAGATACTATGTAACTTTAGGCAAAACTTAATATTTATTTTATATATGTAAATATATAAATATATAGATATAAAGATTCAAAGATATAGATAGAGATATACATATTTCCAATGGTCTTAATGTTAAGTGTTGTCTACTAAAGTTACATAGTGTTTCCCTTTGCTTGGTTCTGCCCAGTGTACACTTAAAGGGGAATTACAAACTAAAGAAATTTATCTTTATCTTAATGTTAAATTACAACATTACCCTACTGCTTAGGTTACTGATTTCAGACTGAACACATTCATTTATACTAGATCTAATATATTTAGTCCCTGTTGTTAAATATGTATATGGACTGATTTAGACTCAATTAATGGACCAAAGAAATCCTTTCTTCTTGAGTCTCCATTCTGAATTGTAAGAGTACATGACCGTAATCCAGGTCAGACTTTGAACCAGCACTGTAAGACTGGATCATTTGGTGAGGTTATAAACATCCATAGTGCAGAGAAGGAGGATCAAGGTTTCTGTCTGCTTTATTTATTATCAGCCTCTCTGGGTACAAGTGGCTGCTGACAAAATAAGCTAGTGGCCTAATCCGTTTGCAACCAGTGTTTGGAATGTAAAACACAGGCTGATTTATGACAGTGGTCAGTTTCTAGGCCTTTATCCTCAATGTACAGTGTGTAAACAGATTATTAACAATATATCATATTTTTATACATCAACACGGTTTTACCCATATAAGATACCATAATGTCTTCCATTCAGAATGAGTTGACAGGTTTGAGCTCATGCTTTAAACAGCGCATAGCATAGCAACCACAAACCTAATACAACTCAATCCATAACAAAATGTCTACTCCACCCCTTCATGACGTGCACCTGATCTCCATCATGTCAGCACTGTGTTACACCCTTGTATATCTCACAAAGCCACCACACCTGTCTTATCCTAAAAGTGTCAGTTTAACTGGAGAATTCTGTATGTGTATTCTGGATTTTGAAATTATTCTCATCATTCTCTCATTTGTTCATTTGAACCAAAGCTAGATAAAGAGAAGTAGGAGGAGAATCTCTGATATGTTTGCAGTACATATCAGTCATGGTGGGCAGACATGGTGGGCAAAAACAACAGGTAAAGAAAGGTGAGATAGATTCCAGATTGTACCACTACAGGGGATGTGAGTGTCTTTAGTAGCAGGAGCCCAGAAGACACCGCATAAGCATTTCCAGCATGACACTGACTCATACAGTGGAGTCGTGCCAGCGCAGATGGAACATGAAATTTAAAGGCACATTGTGGCAAAATGCAGCGACATTGCACCAGAAACCTGTTTGTTGTCACTGGTATGAGTAGTATTTGTTTATTTCATATGCAGATTTCAAGCCGCAGTCTGTTTACTGGTGAGACAAAAATTAAAACGGATTAATTTTTAGATTAGCATCTGACACAGGCATTTTGCAGTACTTCACAGTTCAAATATGTCAAGTTGATGAAGTCATTGGCACAGTTTCATGGCTTGGGTTCAGAGTATTGATGCCAGTGAAGTCACCTCTTAGTAGAAAATATCTAGTGTGGGGGAAAATGGATGGAATGAACAAGGAAGTTTTCAACTGTTAAAACGTAAGGCATTGCAATGAAGCAACTTAGTAAAAAGATGTGTGAATTAGTAGAACAACATTCAACAGGCTTTCCCTAGGGTTGGTGTTAACTAGTTAAAAGCCTTAAGGAGGGCCTTGCTTCAGCTATGGGCCTCATCAAGATGCTTGAAATGTATATAGTGCAAAATAAATGCCAAACTAGCTGCAACCGTGTTATGTTCTGTTTCTCAACACCTTATCCTGTACCAAGCTATACCAGTAGTCCTATTACATGTCTGTACACTGTGTGGGGATGTATCAGCTTATTAACGGAAAAGGACCACCACAGGATCGCCGGTGACCAGTTATTGTTTGGTTGGTGGAGTATTGTCCGTAACCCTGACATAGTAATAATAATAAATGCTCATATAATATATGGGATGTAATATTTTTGTGGTGGTCCCTTTCCACTGATTTTAGTTCAGGGTTGAGGATATCTGACAAATTAATTGTATAACTACAGTGCATACAGTATGTAGGTTTTACCTGATAAACTGTCAGTGTTCCAGCAGCTGTTCCGATGCCAGGAGTTGAAATGCACCCCAGGGAGGGAGCCACTCTTGTGACTCAGAGAAACTCAGCTTCAAAATGGCTTGCTTTTCTCTCATAGGCAGCTCTGTGGTCTTCATTTTGGTTGATCCATTTAACAAAAATTCACAGGTGAAACTGAAGGCTAAAACCAAGAGTCGATGTTCAGAGCTATTTATTGTTTAAGCAATCAATCAAACAGGACACACTATACAATACAGTCATGGCCAAAAGTTTGCAATCTCTATACTATATATTATATATTTAATGTGATCACAAAGTTTTGGCCATGCCTACATATACAATATGTTCCAGTATTTTTGCTCGCCTACAAATTGGGTTGTCTGATACAAAATGTGCTATGTTCTATGTCATTTAACACATATACATATAAATACCAAATAATAAAAGCTGAAATTCTAAACTATTTTCTCATATTCCTCTTTTAATCTCAAACCCAAATGTCTTCAGTCTGCAGAAAAAAACAATTGAATTGGCTTTGCCGTTCCAATAGTTTCAAAGGAGACTATCAGAGGGGACTGTCGCTATTTACAACCCTTTCTTTAAGTCATTGGAGTATGTGTAGGCATTTTTAGCCATTTGAGGACACCATCATGTGTCACAAAATGACTAAGTGGAAAATATCATAAATATCATATCTTCCTAAAAATGACAGAACACATGCTTATTACAGTTTCCTGGAAAAGGTGTACATGTTTTACGTGTTTGCTCAACTCTTACAGTCAGATATGGACTTTTCCAGCATGTTTGCCATTATCTTCTAGTTCGCATGTACTTAAAGTGGTCAGTGAATCTATTTCAATATATAGTATATTATTTTGTCAGCCATGTCATTGAAATGAACGGTTTGGTTTAGAATCTTGGGATAAAGAACATGCCAGAAACTCCACTTTTTTTTCTAGTTAACTTCCTTTAACATTTTCATCTCTCTCTCTCTCTCTCTCTCTCTCTCTCTCTTTCTCTCTCTCTGTCTCTCTCTCTCTGTCTCTCTGTCTCTCTCTCTTTCTCTCTCCACCTCCTCCCTACAGTATATTCTACAACTCCTACCAAAGAGTCTTTATTCAGGGGCTTGGCTTTCTAACACACACTAGAAGCCACCCATCCCATGTTCTCAAAGTTCTCAGCACTTTTAACAGTTCTCCAAGAATTCCTCATGCCACTTAGTATAGTCGTCACTCGCAAATATTTAGTGTGAGTTTCTTCGAAGTTCCTCAGCTTCACCTTCATAGTGTCTAGGCATACTGAGTTTTAAGAGGAAACATGTCATCTTACCTCGAGTCTATTAATACAGTTAATGTGTGAACCTGACAAGATCATTTCATTACGCACTCCATTTAAAGCAGGTTCCATAACATTGTATTGGACAAGTAGTGGCAACATGGCCATTAAGTTTGAAGTACACTCAAGTGTTTACAGCTTCAGCAATGCCAACAAGACGTGAGCCGTGTATCCATGGCAACTATCGATGGTACAGATAATCTTAGTCCGCTCCACAGTGAAACAGAAAGGAAAGCCTGGTCAATTGAATTCTCACCGTCACTGAATAACTGAATCAGATTTGTTCCATGTACAGGGCAGAAGAAAAGGACAGAAACAAAAGAAGGAGATGAGAAGTGTTTGCTGCCTGGAGACGAGTCATTGTGTTTTGCTTGTCACCTGGATATAAAGTACGAAGCAGATGGAATATGACTATGATTTCAAACACAGAGACATTGTTTCTTGAACAGGGAGAAAGAATGTGCGGTGTGAAAACACTCTCTCAAGCACACACACACAGACTCACAACCCTACAGTACACATGCAATAATGCACACGCAGTGAAAAGAGAGGCCGAGCTAAATTTCACTGACGGATGATTCCAGAAAATGTAAGAGAAAGCTGATAGGCAGAGCAAGTGAGTAAAAAGCACAAAAAAGAACTGTAATGGAGAGGACTTGTCCTACACTCTGATTCAGCACTTTAATCTTCACTCTCTAGGGATTTGATTGCATACACAAGAGGAGAAACTCTTTTTTTTAATGCAGTCATGAAAACAGAGGATAGTAACAGTGTTTATATAACTACTGGTTAGAAAATGAATGTGCACCTTTACGTGCCTTCGCATTAAGAGCCCCAGATATGTTGTATGCTCCACTCCTTTTTTAAGAAGCGTGAAACCATTCTGGTTCTGCACTACTATAAATATTGAGCCTGAATCAGTAATCCAAGCTGCATAAGATTTTCTTATTAGAGAACAAAAAGCTTCTTGATTTGGTCTTTAGAGCAATTTGATGTCAATGAAGAGGAATTTTTAGACATCACAGTGACCTTTGTTAAAATGATTACTACACAAGGCAGACATGAGCAAATACACACAGGGCATGTACACACATGATTAATGTAGTCATTTCTCTCTGAGAAGGTCAAATGGGCAGTGCTTGTTTTAATATATAAATGCCCTGCTCGGAAGCTGTAATGTAATACAAATCAAATATGAAATGCAAGACACACATTAGATAATTAGCATGCTTCTAAATTGAGTGTTTGATTCCATCCAAGTAGCAGCGAACCGAGCCAGTTTTCCCACGCACCACTTTTCTGAGCACAGTATTAATAGTCCGAGCAGTAAATAATGTTTGTGTGTGTTGCACATAGCATAAATATTCTAATCAAAAGCAAAGTCCACATTTTAAACCTTGTCCTGCTTGGGTATTCATGCTAGCTTTGTTATTAACATGTTTTCCTCTCTGTGTGGTGTTAGTCATCCATGACGGAGCCTATATCCCAGGTAAGAGATCAATTTGGTCAGCTTGATATTGGTCCGCCAAGTCCATAGCAGGAGGTCACGTCCGGTTTGGGATCCTGCAACAGACGCTGCTGAGTTAATCATTAGTGCACACCTTTCAGCATGTCAGATCTTAATCATGTACACAATCATAAAGCTGTGTATGTCCTCCTTTATGGAATGGTGTCTAGTTGCATTTCTAAGCTGCACCTTTTTATGTTTTGCTCTCATTTTCACAATGGATGCAGTTGACATGTTTTTCAGGTGAGAGATGATCTTCTCACAGTATCGTCTCTGATGCACCAGTGGCGCTTTGTTCTTTGTGAGCTTTATATTCTGTTCTTTTTTACGCCAATCATGATGATGAGTAATAATGGGGCGTGTGTGCTTGTGTGTGTGTGTGTGAGTGTGTGTGTGTGTGTGTGTGCGTGCGCTCATACATACAGGAGGAAGGAAAACTAATCACGCAGCCTGTGCACTGAGGAAAATGTCAGTGTCATTTTGAGATTTATGAAGCATGGAAGGCTGCTCTGCTCTGGGAGAACAATGTGCTCTCGGCTTCATCTGCACATTCAATTAGTCCCTTTTTTGTCGCCTTTGCAAAATTTGTTATTTGTGTTCTACCAGGACAGAAGGAAAGCATGTGGGTCAGACCGATCCGACCCATACTCTGGCATAACAGGTTGTGGAATTTCAGCATCATGTTTTGAATGTGTTGCAGTTCTGTCATCATTGTTACGTGTTTATGTCAAAATAGTCCTATGTGAGTGGTATGAAGTTGTTTTATGGCCTGCTTGTGTCTGCTGAACTTTTCAACTTGCAATAAGTCATGGAAAATAGTTTTGGTTTTCATGCATTCTAATTTGCACGGATCAATTGTCTGAGTGCACTAAGGGTTTCTCTAAGCGTGTTTGGAGTGGTACGAGCTCTAAGCGCTGATCTGTGTATGGTAGTCCATGAGTAAATCAAGACTGACTAAGAATGTCACGGTGATGTGCTGGCTGTTTGCATGTCAACGTGAAAAGCCATTTATCACTGATGGGACACACTCCAGTGGGAAGTCAAAGAAGCTTCCTTCCTTCATATTCACACTTTCTCATAGCAACACTCTGCTATGGGGCAGCTGAAAGGAAACACAACACAAAACCCCCCTTAGAAACCAATCAAATCTTTTAGAGATAGAATCTACGAATGTGCTATTTTATCTTTTGCATAATATCAAAGGAAACATGTCAAAGTCCTTATCCTCATCTATTCTGGCTAGATATCAGTAGCAACATGTGTAGGTCTACTTACATTTTTTGTGTAGCTCTTATTTGAGTACTTGAGCAGCTACATACAGCCATCTGTTCTGAGTGAAGCTGTATTGCTGAACAGTGCTACACTTGGTATAAATATTTCAGCCTGAAGACAGAGAAAGAAAAGTGTTCAGAGAGCCAAGGCACGTCTGGACGATATCTCTAGCCAAATCTACAGAAGCGTTTAGAACCTATAGACGACTTCTCCTTTATTGGTGAACAAACAACCACAGTGTTTTTTTCTAGGTGTAAATGTCCTTAGTCATTCACAGTACTACTTTGTGTAAAAAGCAGCTAATTTGTTCACACAGTATTCTGGTGGCTATCTTTCTGAAAACAAATCATACTTAAGTGCAAAAAAAGTCCAGAACATAAGGAATAGTAAATGTTTTTCAATTCATATACCTTCTATAAATAGTAACATAAGATATGCTTTTCCGTATTTTATAGTAAAAGTGTTTTTTTTAAGTAATACGTTTAAAATTCTACTTCATTATGACGTAAAAATGCTATAAAGGCGGTATACAGAAGTATATGAATCTTCGTGTCAACTTAAATGTCTTATTTGAAAAGTATACAGTACTTTAAAGTACTTAATAAGTACACTTCACTTTTTTTACATACTGAAACATATTTAGAGAAAAGTATATTTCATTGTCTTTTCAATGTAGGTGTATTTTTTAAGTATACTCAAATGTAATTCCTTTCAACGTATGCCTTAAAACAACTCAATAAGTACACTTCAGTAAACGTGTAACAAATTAAAGGCGGAGACGGATGCAACTGCAGACAATTCATTGAGTAAAGTGCAAACAAACAACCAAAAACATGAAAACATGAACCATGAACATGGACTAAGGCAAAAAACATGCACACTAGAAGCACTACTGTGGACAACAAATGACAATACAACAAAAGCTTAGCAATGAGTTGCTGAAAAACTTCAATAGTGCTAATCAAGGTGAAACAGGAAACAGGTGTGGGTGATTAGTGAACCGTGACATGCAGGGGCTGATGGGTAGTGTAGTTCTGCAACCCTTTCGCACTACCATGAGAAAATGTGTTTTTTTACATACTGAAGCATACTTAAACTAAAAGATATTTCATTGTCATGGCAACTTAAGTGTATTCTTTAAAAAAATATATTAAAAATGTTTAAATGATAATTTAGTAGATCAAAGAGGTACACATCAGTGATGTTACTCAACACACTAAAGCAGGGGTTATCATGTGGCAGACTGCTATCACATTACACTTATTATATTACTAAAAGGTACTCTTTTTAGAGCCAAGGGATGCTAATGAATGTTTTATATGCTTGTTTTTTATTTTCAGTTGTGTATTTGTGTATCTGTCTGAGATTCTCATAGTAGTGTGATAATTTAAGAATGAGTGTTTGAATGTTTGTAGGATTTATGTGGTAACATTGTATCGGTGTAACAGTAGCTGCTCTGATTATATTTTGTAAATGATCCAAACAGGGTCAAGATCATAGCAAGGTCAAATATCTGAAAGGACTGCACTTCTACTTATTGTAGAATTTAAGTTTTTAGTACCTTTTCAGTTTTGGCATAAGTATAATTTGTTCACTGACTCGCATTTAGTGAATTAATTTAAATAAACTTGTTTGATGGACATTCTCTGTTTTCAAATAAATGTGATGTTAAAAACCTGTGTAAATATCAGTGTACATCAGTGCATTTTTGTTGCTCACATACAGTATCTCCGTATCATACAGCTCCGTGATGTCGTCATGGAGGAGTGGAAGAGGACTCCAGTGGCAACCTGTGAAGCTCTGGTGAACTCCATGCCCAAGAGGGTTAAGGTAATGCTGGGAAATAATGGTGGCCACACAAAATATTGACACTTTGGGTCCAATTTGGACATTTTCACTTAGGGGTGTACTCACTTTTGTTGCCAGTGGTTTAGACATTAATGGCTGTGTGTTGAGTTATTTTGAGGGGACAGTAAATTTACACTGTTACACAAGCTGTACACTCACTACTTTACATTGTAGCAAAGTGTCATTTCTTCAGTGTTGTCTCATGAAAAGATATCATCAAATATTTACACACATGTGAGGGGTGTACTCACTTTTGTGAGATACTGTATATGGCATTTGTCAGATGACCTTATCTTATGAGCAGTTGAGGGTTAAGTGCCTTGCTCAATGGCCCAGCAGTGGCAACATGGCAGTGCTGGGATTTGAACTCATGACGTTCTGAACAGTAATAACCTGTAAAATGAGCAATAAGCTTTGAAAAGTAGAAATAGTTAGATGAATTTCAGAGTTTCTTAGTATTTGGATTGTCCCCTTTTTGCTTCCACAAGTTTGTGTAAAACCTGATGATCCATGTTGGATCAAATCCATCTGTTTCAAATCCAGCTGTTTTGTCTGCACTCATACTTCAGTGGAAGGGATAATACTCCTTTCGTATAAAGGAGTTAGCATGGTCAATATCACAAATTTGCTCATATTTAAATTGCAACCTAGAAATTGTGCAACATCTTACATATTGAATAGTCAAGATGTTGCACATTTCCTTTTTTGTTTTAGAATTTTCAAACTTCTCAAACTTTCTGTTTAATTCCAGTTTTAAATTAATTTTTAAAAAATTGTGGTCTCAGACCTTTGGACCCCACTGTATATGTATCGTTGGTATAATTAAAAAAAAAATCCAAATGTAGTAGAATTTAGTAGACAAGTACACTTAAATGCTTTTTTTGTTGTTGTTGTGTATTTTTTGTTGTTGTTGTTGTTGTGTATTGTTTATTTTTATTTTTATTTTTTTTTATTAAATGCATTCAGGTATGATAGGCTCCAGGTTCCCCGTGACCCTGAAAACGAGTAAGCGGTAGAAGATGGATGGATGGATGGCATTCAGGTATGTATTTTACAGATATTGAAACATAATTTAAAATGTATTTAAGTATATTTAAACATAGAGTAATTGCAATTTAAATACACATAAGTTATCCTAAGTTGTTAATAATACATTGAGTAGTTAAGTATGTATAAAGTGGTCAAGTGACACTAAAAGTACATATGTTTCATATTAATTACACTTTTTCAACTTACACTTAAAAAGAATAAAAGATAAAAAGATATGTTGAAATAAAAAAAATAATTAACAGTTGGCTGCTTTTGTTCTTACCATAAGACAGTGATTTGCCCAACATTATATTTTTGAATTAATTAAAAAAGGACGTAGTATTTTTTATCACTTTATAATTACATTTAATGTTGGATGTCCTCAAAACAAGTTACTTCCTGTTAGCAGCTTCAGTGGATTATTTAACAGACTCTCTTTTCTCTCTGCTGAAGATAAAAAAATATGCAGGTTGACATGTTACCAAGAAACCACAAATCCCTCTGCCCTGAACACTCTACCATGGTGAAAAACATGAAGGAAATTCTTAAACAAACAGCTTTTACAAAGCACTGACACTGGAGACTCCTTCCTCACATACAGTGCCTTGCGAAAGTATTCGGCCCCCTTGAACTGTTCGACCTTTTGCCACTTTTCAGGCCTCAAACATAAAGATATAAAACTGTAATTTTTTGTGAAGAATCAACAACAGGTGGGACACAATCATGAAGTGGAACGAAATTTATTGGATATTTCAAACTTTTTCAACAAATAAAAAACTGAAAAATTGGGCGTGCAAAATTATTCAGCCCTTTACTTTCAGTGCAGCAAACTCTTTCCGGAAGTTCAGTGAGG
>JAFFST010053606.1:242693-253520 GCA_022414735.1 Noturus placidus
TCATGATTGTGTCCCACCTGTTGTTGATTCTTCACAAAAAATTACAGTTTTATATCTTTATGTTTGAGGCCTGAAAAGTGGCAAAAGGTCGAACAGTTCAAGGGGGCCGAATACTTTCGCAAGGCACTGTATTACATAAATGCCTGTTTAAAGAAAGCTTCACCATATCAATAATATCAATAATGATATATATAGTTTTTTAATCTTTCTTCAATAAGAGCACCTTTGAATGTCTAGATTATGTAGACCATCATCATACAAGTCTCTGAGTATGTTGTTTGTACAGAAACAATGACACAATACAGCAAACATGTTAATACTGTATATATTGTTGGCCTGGTGTCTGACGTTATTGTCAAGGCTGTTGGTATAAAAAAAAATAAAGCAGCATCTTTTGACCAATCAGATTTGAGAATTCAAAATCACAGTGGTGTAAATAAGAAGATTCCGATCTGGTTGCAGTATCAGTGAGTATGAGACAGCTTTAGAATATAAATTTAGCATGCTCAACATCTGTGCACAAGGTGCTCAAAGGAAGACTCAGTGCACATTTAGGGAAGCACTTTTTTTTGCCATTACGGTGCCTTGCAGCTGTTATTAAACACTAGAAAAAAATGAAAAAACGGTAAAGAACATAATACTGACCATCAATTTTAGTCATCTTTCATATTCAAAGAGACAGCTGTGTGGTGAAACTTAACATCACACTCTTTCATCACCAACACGTCTTCCATAAAAGCTCACGGTTGAAATTTGCATCCAGCTGTAGCAACATTTGCATCTGCCCCGAGCTCATCTTAGCTTGCAAGATGATTTCGTTTTCGTGGCATCTTAATAATCCTATATGAACAAAAACGAACTTGTCAGGTCCTGGAGGTGTGTGGACGTCTGTGTGCCATGTGAGAGGGGCTGTGGAAATGATCTGCTCACAGTAAAAGCCAGTGATCACAATACGATCCAAGGTTTACAGCGCAGGCTGTTTGTTTGGCTGCTCAAGTTTTGTCTTGAGAACAAAACAGTGCAGATTTTTATTTATTTATTTATTGTTAATGAATAAAGCTTACATTTTAGGGAGTAAATCAAGCAGATTCACAAATTTTCTTTACGTTTTGACAAGTTAAAAATTTGTATGGTTCAACTGAAAATTATAGACAAAAAAATAGTAATTTCAGCAGCAGTAAAAAAAAAGACTTTACAAAAAAAAGGATGGAAAACATAATTTCTCTTGGCACAGGTTGTTTTCTGACTCATAACACTGAATGAGTTACTAAACACAGCAAATCTGTTCAGGATAGGAATCATTGTACAATTGTGTGTGTGTGTGTGTGTGTGTGTGTGTGTGTGTGTGTGTGAGCAGGAACCTGTGCACTTCCTCTGCTGAAACTATTTATGGATTCACTCGCTCCCCAGTTTCCAGTCTTTCTTGATTTATTCCTATTTCAGAGGCTTCTAATTAATCATGCATTATTGAGAGATAGAGCTTGATGAGGTTTATTTTTTGCTGCAGTCATCTACACACACTGAGCACTGAGATTTCCTTTCCTGCAGCATGCATAAGAGGACATCCAGGGTCACTCATTTTCATGTATTGTTCTACGCACCATACAGTCTATGCCTCTGTTTATTGAGCACACTAAATCTTGCTATGTTCAGTGAAATAGTGCTTCATATCTGCCCCTTACATAAAGGGTGATCATAGGAGAACAGCAGCCGAACAATCATATGGCATTCAGAATTAAGCAGCATGCTGTGCAAAATATTGTCTCTCAGTTGCAATGGCACTAGAAAAGTCTTGTATAAAGGAGCTGTCTTGTATATGAGCTGTGGTCCAATCAGGTTGTTCCTCGTGCAGACGGCTTTCAGGCTGTACGACAAGTCCAGTGTGCTTCTCGAGACCGTACACTAAACTCCACTATATGTTTAGAGAGATGATGAGATTGAATTTGATTCTTCAATACTTTGTACATGTCGCCACATCAATGAGTGTACTATCCAGGGACTATACTATATAACTGATGATTTTTGTTCTATCAATCCATCTTTAACATATAGAAAGAGAACAGTCTCTGGTTTACTTCACAGTGCTAGATTTGGTGAGGTTCCAGCTTTATTCCCTGCACGCTGCAGGTCCAGATGACTGAGGGAAAGGGAGGAGCAGCTTGCTGCCCCAGTGGGTCATGTTCACTTCCTCTGCTGATACCGAGCTCTCTGCGAGCTCACCGTCTGTTACCACACGGCTCACCTGCCATGCCAAGCTGAGGACACTTTAAGTGGCTGCAGGAGACACAGGCTTCTACATCAGGATCTAAAATCCTGACAGTCACCAATGAGACGCCTGTCACTGATGTCCAGTGAATGAATGAGAACATGGTACATGATGTGGTTGTCACTGGAAATGTTACAGAGTGCGAGTCATACCATCCTGATGGTTATTTCTCAGGACACAAGGAAGCATTAATTGAAGTATGTCGATTAGAACCAATGGATTTTGTCCGATTTTACAGCCTCGTGATGGTGTGGTGCTTCACTGGCATTCAGACAGTTACAGAAGAAAATGCACAGCTACTAATTAGCAAAACATTGACATGATTCAATAATTTTTTTAAAAAACTAAATGTGTGAGCAATTATAATTTGGGCTCATTAATAATAGAATGGAGACAAGTGAGGATTTTTTTAAACAGCACAGTTCTATGGGGAGGGGGTGGGGGGGATTCATTATCTGCATGAATAATTATGTGTCAATGGAAAGTCCTCAGAAGCTTAGTAAAACGTGTGTGTGTGTGTGTGTGTTTGTGTGTGTGTGTGTTTGTGTGTGTTGGCTTTTAAATTTAGCAATATACGTATGAGAATGTAGTTTGCATGGTGTGGTTGTCACTGGGAATATAACGGTGTACAAGTAATGACCACCTAATAGGACAGTGTTCCGGACACAGAGATAAACATGCTCAAACTATTTAGACCAGAACTGATTGATTTGTTCTGATATTTCAACGTTATGATAGCCCGGTTTACTGGCACTGACATGATGAGAAACAACAAAAGCTCCAAATGCAACCAAATGCAAACTGTTCTTATCTGTGATGGACTGGTGTCTCAGCGAGACTGAGTGAGACAGTTACAGAAGAAAAAAACCTGCCTTATTGGCTTTGCATAAAAATATTGACACAACAAGAGAGTTCTCCAAAATATAACTGATCTAATAAGGTCCCCTGATGTCAGGAATGGGGTGGCTTAGTATTTTGCCTTGCAACTCTGGGGTTGGGGGTTCAAGTCCCACCTCCAACCTGTCTTTCTGGTTTCCTCTCCAGTCCAAAGACATGCGTTGTAGGCTGATTGGCATCTTTAAAATTCTCTGTAGTGTGTGAGTGAGTGTATTGTGCCCTGCAATGGGTTGGCACCCCATCCAGAGTGTCCCCTGCCTTGTGGATAGACTCCAAGCTCTCCGCAACCCTGTGTAGGATAAGCAGTACTACAATGTATAATTTACTGTTAAAGCAGCAAAAATCCCTTTTTATTATTTATCATATTGCCTCGATACACAGCTTTACATGTCTGGTCACATGATAGCTGACACTGGTCCCTAACCTTCTTAAAACAGTAAGTACTTAAATTAGAGCTGCTTCATTAGGAGTTGTGTGCAATGCTCAGATGTAAAAAAGCACTTGTCATGTGATCATAATTAAGGCCAGCCTTAATAACCACCCCTGACATGAGCTCAGAATTAGGCAGTTCATTCATGTATCTGGCAGTTTATGCATTTTGGGTGCAAGTCAAGGGGAAGATTATGTGTTTACTAGCCAGGGGTCCTTAACAGGAGGCTGAGACTACTACATGTGAAATAAACAAGGTCTTTTTTTTTTATAGCTAAGTACCCTTATGAACCCTGAGGATCAGCAAGATGCAATTTATTGCTGATGATCTTTTAAGTTGCATTAGAAAAGCCTTGAGGAGCCAGTTAGTGCAAACAAATATAAAGACATTAATGTTTTTTTTTTTTTGGTTGTATTTTTTGCTGAGTCTGTAGATGCACCACTGCAATGTGAGCACCAGTGTATAACTATTAAGGCATCCTTTGCATTCCTATGCTTTATGGTGAAAGGACTATCGGCCTGATTGGAATTATAATAAAGGCTACAATGCCTATGCTGTGCATTCCTGCATTTTAGCAGGCCATGGTAAAGAGCAAACTTGCTGGAGTACTGATGAATAAGGTTCCACTGGCGAATTGCTGAAGATATTTCATGGCAAAGGAGATGAAACTGAAGAAACTGAAGTTTTGTCATGTTCTTTTCCCAGAACTTACATGAGAATGAATGTTTCAGAGAGTGGTAGAATCACTTGTTCATTCATGCATTCTTTCATCATAATCAGGGTCACAGTGGATCTGGAGACCATCCTGGGAACAATGGGCTTCATGCAGGAATACACCCAAGATGGGGCACCGGTCCATTTGGGATTAAATTTCCAAAGTGAGGCATACAATTATCTGCTTTCCATAGTTTATCCCTATAAAACTGTAGAGTAACTGGCAGAGAATGGGTGCAATGTCAGCCAAGTGCTCAAAGTATGTGTGCACTTGAGCAGTTCAATTGCAAATTTAAGATAATTTTATTTATTAAGCTTTGTTTTTGAAAAATACCCCAATGAAGAAGGAATCAGTAACCTAAATTCAAAGTTATGAAAGCATGCATCAGGATCTTGGCATCTTTACGACTTTGTAGAAGTTGATTAGGGCGGAGAAAAAAGCCTTTTGTTAGTTCCCTTAAAGGTGGATTGAAAAAATAAACAGGAACAAGATTGCAAATGCGTATTAGAAAAGGGCATAATAGTGGCAATGAATGGGTAATTTTAGAAATCAGTATTTTGAGAACAACAAGTCAAAACCTTAGATTTTTTTTCGACCAGGATCAAAGTACGTCTATAATTTCAATGATGGACAAGCAGTTGATAGAGAAGCCAGTGCTTCATTACTGAGTTACATTTGAATGTCATTTACATAGCAGTGGACATTAAGGTTGGGCTGAAGAATTATTTGACTGAGGAGAATCCTGTATTTGATAAACAGGATGGGACCATGCGTCTTCTCTCAGCAGAGAGAAGATCATTATTGAGCTCTAGGAGTTCTATACTGTGTAAGGAAACTGACTGGACAGGCTCAAATTAACTGTTAGTGGCAGGATAGTTTTATTGGTATGTAGTTATCAATCTTAGATAGAAATGGAAGTTTCACAGTAGCTGTATGGGCTCCTGAGTAGCGCAAAGGAAAAGCATTTGGCCTATCGTCTAGAGAATACCAATGTTGCCAAAACCATCCATTTATTATTTACAGCAGCAGAAATGAGTTTGATTGATAATAGAGCTGTAATAAGATGAACAAACAGTATTTAGGGCATAATTGCACTTAATTAATAGGTCACTATAAGTCACGGCATGGATAGTAAAGCCTGTATTCTGAGACAAGCGCTTAAGAAGCTTACCTGCTGATTTTATAACATGAAGTTCTGGTGTGTAAAAGGACAGAACCAGTCAAAGCAAAGCCACAGAATCTCTTGTACATGTCTTTCTGACAGACAAAATGCCAAACTGTCAAAACTAAAATTAGTATATACTACATGTTCCAGCGAGTCTGGAAGAATTTGGCAGTTAACTGACTCGCTGCGGCATCAACATCAGCAAAATGACAGCAGAAGTTCCACTCTACTTGTAATAAGCCAACATCGCGGAGGCTTTTCCTTAACCAGAATGTAACACTGGTGATCATAGTGTCTGTTAGGGATGTAACCAGATTATATGAATACATTATTTAGAATGGAACAGATAATGTGTTCAGAACGGATAAAAATACCAACCCAAATAAGAGACGCACTAGTCAGATTTTTTCACAGGTTCACAGGGCATCTGTCTGAGACTAGGAGTGTGCATCGGGACGGGGACGCCATTGGCCATGACAAAAAAAAGTCATGTATGTGAGAGGTTTTTACCTTCATTAGTGCTGTGCTGAGTGATGCATTTAAAGCATTAAACCCTTGCTCTAAATTATACTACTTGTTTGTTTAATTTTTTTGGAAATAGAAACAAGTGAATTTCACAGGCAGGTGCAAACACAAACAGTACTATAACTAAGGATAAAAGAGGGATTTTACAAACAGTCCTGTGCACATCCATTTCTGAGACCAAATATGAACTTGAGTGATGTAGCTGAAGTTGAGGAACTGTCAGAGCCAGAATTCACACATCAAGTGTGACAGTGCTAGCATTTCTACCTTTCTGTTTTTTTCCAGCGTTATCGCTCAAGCCAAAGCCATAAACACAGCGCTAACACAGATGTAATTGGGCATATTGTCTGTCTTACTCCTTGTAATACAGCTCATCCCGGTTCATCTCACTGCACATGTGTTAATACAGAGGTAGAGCTGGTCAGTCAGGGAGCAGAGCTACAGCAGATCAGTAGTCTTATTGGTTTTTTGGGGAATATTTATGATGTGGCACTTCTCTGTGTATCCTGGGGACTCATAAGATTGGGCTTTTGCCAAACGAGCACTGGTAACAGCTTCATCTCTTATAACTAAGGGAAGCTTTGAATGCTAGTATATTTTCCATGCCACTGATAGTTCCTATAGACCCAAGTATTTCATCAGAAAACATTATTTGTAACGGAACGTTTACTTAATGTTGGCATTAGATTATTATCGTTGTGGGTTTTTTTTTTACTTATCCTTCAGTACACAAAAAACAAATGACAAAGCTTTGGAGCTTATTGTCCATCTGCCATTCCTATCATCTGGTTTAATATTAGGATAGCTGTTGAATGCTTTTTTAAAAAATAATGCCTTTTGATTTTGTCAGCTACAAAATCAGGTTAACATTGCTGTTAAGATTCATTTCTGTGGGAAATTCAATTCTACAAAACAGAATATGACTGACTGTGTGTGTAAAAGAAACAGACAGAATGTGGGGGGGGGGAATATTATGCAACTGGATCTCTGAGATGTGAATGATGGTGTATGAGTAGCTATATTTCTGCAGGTTTGTATATGAATAATAGGTAATTCATTGTTTTCACATGGATTTGGTTTCCAGTTGCTATTTAAATAACTAGGAGGTGATTATTCACCCATGTTCTCTAGTCACCAAAGACCCCCCCCCCCTCCTTCTGGGGGGAAAATAGTTATGTATCAAATAAATGCAGATCTTGCAATCTAAACTTGTCTAGAATTTTAAAGAAGAGAGAAATTGCACTGGAGACTGTTCTCCTTTCCTCATGAGCAGGTTCCAGCAAGGTCACTATTCAAAAACAATTTACCAGGAGCCTGTTAGGGCTCTTAGATCCCACTGATAGACTGAAGGGGGATTGTGAAGGGGGGAAATGAGCACAACTGTAGATTATCATTCCTGTCAGTTGCTGAGTGAGGTCATGAGGACGATGCTCACCCCTACAGCACTTTCTCCCAATAGTCTCTCTCCTCGCTGCAAGCTATAACATTTTTAAAGTTATTTAGTCTGTGTAGGGATTCGGTCTACTTCATGCCATGCCTGATTCCAACACTAAATTCATGTGCTGATACAACTTGAAAGGGAATGGGTTTGATCTGAAGTATGCTGGTGCTGATGTAATGAACTGCAAGAGCAGAATGACTGAGAAAGGCGAATAGCATAGAAATGGCTTGGTATATTAAATCCACACAGAGAATTCGTATAATACGTTCCCACATCTGTTCATGGTGACATTTTAGGCTTATTTCAGCGTAATGTGTGGCATTAATAATCTAATGCATTCGCAGCCGAACTGTAACAGATGTTAAATTTTTCATTGGGGGGTTCATTTGGACAAGAACAGATCGTAACTTTTTGCCCCCTTTCATGAGCAAGCTTTTCTAATGGTTCCATGATGGTGTCATTGAGAAAGAAATCAACCCTAGTAGCAATTATCAGCCTGTGCTGGCGAGCATGGTGACTGAAACAGCTGTTAGTCTGAGAACAGTGGAGACACCAGAGCCAGAACTATTTTACTTGTACTATGCTACATAGCTAACTTTATGTTTTATAAAATTATCAATTATCACATGTATTCTTTTTTCTACACAAATAAATATGCCAGTAATACTAGTAATGACTAGCAAGGGTGGGCTGGCTAGAACAAATCCAGCAACCAGAGAGCGCATTTGCACTGAGCGGGGTTTCTCTATACAGTCCCTTCAGGATTTTTGCAATCGCAGAAATTAAACGCAAAATCAAGGAAACGCCGCAATATTTTTTAAAATCACCACAAATCTTCCGCAAATTTGGAGGCGTCATGTGACTTCATCACGGCATGCATTCAGCCATAGTCCTCTTTGATTCACCTGCATCGAACATGACTGCAGCTAAAAGGTCTCATTCACCAACAATTTCACAAAACAATTTCATGCAATTGTAATTTCGCCAATTCAAGTAGTTTTCTGCTAAAAAACACAAAAAGCTCTGCAAATTACATCGCAAATTCTTTTCAAAATGCACCAAAATCAAGCATTTTTGGCCACAACAATAAAAAAAAAAGAGAGAACGTGCTAACCACAAGTAAACCAGAAGTTTACTTTACTTTCATGTAAGGAGTGCAGATTTAGTTTTGTCAATCATTCAGAAACTCACAGGAAGAGATTACTAACAAGTTTTAAGGATTCGATCATAGGTTTAAAGAGAATGATATAAATGCATTCCATGGTCAGAGAAGCTATTTTTTCAATCCGTTTATCCATCCATCTCTCTCACTGTGTGTTTCTGACACACACCCATCATTTACCTTGGAGTGGGCAGCGTTCAGATAGGCTTTTACGTAAGGAGAGGCCTCCACCCTGTGTACCGAGGTGATGTATTACTCTTTATTATAAAGAACAGTAGAGTCGGGTGAATCCTCCTCGCTTGGACTGAAATGCTGTGTAAACACCCACCCACTTGTAAAACAAAGCATTGTTTGAAAGATCAAAGATAGGATTTGCACTTCAATATGCATTGTAAGAGGTGCATTAATGTAGCAGTGCGTTTGTTGCTCGCCGTCTCTCCTTTTTTTTTTTTTGCAAACGCTGCCTCAAAGCTTTCTCTACATCTCGCTGATGAAAAGACACGGCTGGTGCTGTTGCGATTCTCGCTGTATTAGCTTGTGTCAAGGCTGCCCAAAGATATGTGCGTCACAAGTGTGCCTGTCTGTTTGTGAAGCATGGTTGCAAATAGCCCCTGCAGTCATGATGTAAAGAAAAGGAAAAAAAACATGCACTTTCAGTTCCTAATGCAGGTTTTATCCAGAGAACATCTCAAGTAAATAACACTCGTTTGTTTTAACGATGCAGTACAGAATAGCTCTAATAATAATAATAATAATAATAATAAGTTCATTATCATTGCTATGAGAAAATGCTCTTCTCTGTTTGAGCTTTGTTCAAAATGGCTGTGAGGTGAAACAAGGTAAAAGCTTCAGTCACACATCATTTGCCTTCAGGTTGGTGGCTTTAGCTTTAGTGGCTTTACTCTTTTCTAAAAACAATCCTGTCAACTGTTCTCAGCAGCTGAAGTCTCAGCAAAGACTAGCGTCTGTCATACCAAATCCATTCTCTCATTTACTGCATTTAAAAGTGCTACATGGAGTGTGTACCATGAAATGTTGTTCTTCCAGAGTGTATTATTGCTTTTGATTAAGCAAGCAATAAACATTTAGTGTATGAATGTTTGATTGGCTGTGATTACAACAAGCTTTCTCTATATCTGTATGTGTTATGAGCTTCATTTGTCTAATTACTGTTGGGTGGAAGTTTCCACTTTACCTAGTTTGTCAGTTTTAGCAATAAAATGATAAAATGAGGGGCGTACGTTCGCCTCATACCTCCGGGGTCCGGGGTTCGAGTCCCGCCAAGGCCATGTGTGTGCGGAGTTTGCATGTTCTCTCCGTGCGTCAGGGGTTTCCTCCCCCAGTCCAAAGACGTGCATGGTAGGCTGATTGGCATGTCTAAAGTGTCCGTGGTATATGAATGAATGTGTATGAGTGTGTATGTGATTGTGCCCTGCGATGGACTGGCACCCTGTCCAGGGTGTACCCCGCCTTGTGCCCGATGCTCCCTGGGATAGGCTCCAGGTTCCCCGTGACCCTGAAAAGGTTTAAGCGGTAGAAGATGGCTGGATGGATGGATGATAAAATGATTTCCTCATTCTTTTCTGAAAGAAAATACGAGATAGAGTCTCTAGAATTTAAACCCAAACAATAGTAAATTAGGTCATACCACAGAACTGCTCACAGAGTGCTCAATTCTGATTGGTCAGAAGGTGTTGATTCATTTTTTCTAACTGCACCTCTTGAAAAAAAGTATGATGTGATTCTTTAGTTAATACAAAATGGTATATTTGGCCAGTAGATGTGGTCTAAAAGAACTAATACACTTCAGGACATGCTGTTATTAAAAAATAATCAACTGGGTGACTTGGCTGACCGGGCTATAAATACCTGATTGGCATAAATTATGAAAGTAATCCTGAGCCAGCCAATGATATTGGTGTACGTGGCTGCATATGGCAAATTCAATTAAATTTTCAATTCAATTTTATTTGTATAGCGCTTTTTACAACAGTCATTGTCTCAAACCAGCTTTACAGGAATATAAACACAGTACACACATAGTAAAGGTGAGAAACTATCCCAACTGAGCAAGCCACTGAGTGGTGAAAATGGCAAGGAAAAACTCCCCAAGATGTTTAAGAGGAAGAAACCTTGAGAGGAACCAGACTCAGAAGGGAACCCATCCTCAGCTGGGTAACAACAGATATTCTTAAAGAGATAATTATTGATCTATATGTAATCTGT
>JAFFST010053606.1:253560-287618 GCA_022414735.1 Noturus placidus
GGCGGATCATAGAAGACCAAAAGATCGCTTAAATACTGTGGCGCAAGACCTTTTAGTGCTTTGTAGGTTAATAATAGTATTTTAAAATCAATGCGAGATTTCACAGGGAGCCAATGCAGTTTGGATAAGATTGGGGTGACGTGGTCATATTTCTTGGTTATAGTTAGGACTCTAGCAGCTGCATTCTGGACTAGCTGGAGTATCTTTATGATTCTACTGGAATATCCAGACAGTACGGCATTACAATAATCGAGTCTAAAGGTAACGAAAGCATGAATTAATATTTCTGCATCATGTAGTGATAATATATTTCTTATCTTAGAAATATTTCTGAGATGAAAGAAGGCTACCCTAGTAATATTATCTACATGAGCATCAAATGATAGACTGGAGTCAATAATCACTCCAAGGTCTTTTACTGCTGCACATGATGAAACAGAAAGTCCATCCAAAGTAACCATGTGATCAGAAAGATTATTCCTAGCTACACGTGTTCCTAACAAAAGTATTTCTGTCTTATCAGAATTGAGTAAAAGGAAGTTAGTTAGCATCCATTGCCTAATGTCTTTTAATATATAAAGTAAAAAGTAGTGGGCCTAAAACAGAACCTTGTGGAACACCAAATTTAACCTTGCTATGAGTGGAGAAGTCTCCATTTACATCTACGAACTGATAACGCTCGGTAAGATAGGACCTGAGCCAGGAGAGGACTATTCCCTTAATGCCAACAACATTCTCTAATCTATCAAGGAGAATACTATGAGCTATAGTATCAAAAGCTGCACTAATTCGAGTAACACAAGTAACGAGACACAACCCTGATCAGAGGCCAGTAGAAGGTCATTTACTACTTTAACTAACGCTGTCTCTGTGCTATGATGAGGTAAATCCTGACTGACACATTTCATGAATATTGTTCCTATGTAAGTACGAGCATAATTGCTTTGCTACAACCTTCTCTAAGATCTTAGCGATGAAAGGGAGATTTGATATGGGTCTATAGCTGGACAGTTGAGCGGGGTCAAGGTCCGGTTTTTTCATCAGTGGTTTTATAACTGCTAATTTAAATGATTTATGTACATAGCCAGTACTAAGGGAAGAATTGATTATATTTAAAAGTGGTTCAATTATTCCATGACAAATCTGTTTAAAGAAGAATGTCGGTACAGGATCGAGTATGCAGCTTGATGAATTGGCTGAAGAGATTATTGAAGCTAGTTCGGTCTCTCTAAGAGGAGTAAAATATTCTAAACATTGATTTGATATTGCAATATTATTATCTATAGGGCTAGTTATAATACTGTCTGGTTTTAATTTATTAGCCTGAATTTCACATCTAATATTATCAACCTTATCAGTGAAAAATGTGATGAAATCTTCACTACTATGTAATGATTGAGTGTTTCTCTCTGTAGTGGTTTTATTCCTAGTTAATTTTGCTAATGTGTTGAATAGAAATCTGGAATTGTTTGTATTATTTTCTATTAAGGTGGAGAGATAGACTTTTCTAGCGTCACTAAGAGATTTTCTATACTTCAGGAGGCTCTCCTTCCATGCTGTTTGAAATATGACCAATTTGATTTGGCGTCATTTACGTTCTAATTGTCTAGTGGTTTGTTTTAAGGTACGCGTTTGATCATTATACCACGGTGCTAGTTTTTTCTCTCTAATTAATTTTCTTTTGAATGGAGCCACTCTATCTAATGTGTAGCGGAGAGTTGACTCTAAGCTTATAGTCGCATTATAGAGGTCTATCGGATCGGACGGTAATCCAAATCTAATTGACGTTTCTGAGAGACTATTTATGTAGCTAGTTGCAGTAGCTGGTGTGAAGGTACGTTTTACACGGTAGCAAGAGTAGGTGGAAATATTGTGATCAATATGAATTGAGTGAATGATATAAGCAATTAGAAATTGTGCATGATTCATTCATATTCTTTCTAATAGAGCATGTTTGATTTAGTACATGACCTAACAAACATGTACTAACATGTACTTAAGGTGGTCGTTATTCACGCATGAATTGATAACTACAACTCCCATCGTAGATAGGATTAGTTCGTGATTAGTGCCTTCCTTCACTCATCAATCGTTCATATGTAAGTAAGTATTAATTCAGGTATTAGTACATGATTATTCATGTACTGTTGTTGTAAAGTGTCAAAAAAAATCTAGGCCATTTAAAGGTAGATTCATTATTAAGAAATTCATGCAGAAATGCAATGGAACAGCAGGAATGACTGAAAACTTGCACAATAGTGAAATTTGGCAGGACAAAAGAATCATACTATCTATACTAGCTGCACAGAAAAACAAACAAATCAGGCACTTAAATGATTATGCACAATTTTAAGGGGTAGAGGTCAGAGGTGTAACTGTAGCTAGCAGCTGTTTTCCCATTAAAAGCTTTTATTTCACAAAAATATATTCATATTTCCATCAAATGATAGTACTAGAGCTCAGCTCTGTGTGCCACCCATATAAACCAAGGGGGCAGGAGGTATTCTGGCATCTACACCAATTCAGATTAGCCTGTTTGTAACCAATTATAACAAAGGAAAGCTGAGTCAGCCTGGCACTTTTGGAGAGCGAATATGCCTCCAGTTAAATGTTCGCTCCATAAGAACTTAAATAACAAATGTATCACTCCTATTCAAAGATTTAGGCATGGCAAATTACTAGTTCGATGTCTGATTCTCATCAAACATATTGTTCATGTAATAGGATCTTGACTCGGTTCATAATATTTCTTCCAAAAGACATAATTAAACAGATTACTAAATGAGCAGCACAAACTGAATTCGTTTTTCTGGGCATCTCTCAGGGCTGAGCCAAATCACACATTGTGGATCCCTTTGAATTTGTTGAATAACAGCTTGGTGGGAGTCTGTCTGTGGACACACAGCCACTCCAACACAAAGCACAAAGCACAAACACATACAAGCCTGTCCCGGGAACATGTGCGATGTCGAGGCTTCTGGGACTCTGGGGAAACAGTTGTTGGGGATTTGTGCAAGAGGTGTTGTTGTGGTCCTTCCTCCCACATAAGGCATGATGTAGGCTGGGGACTGGCGTTCACTTTCACAAAGGGTTCATACTTCTTTTCTAAAGTCCAGCACTGTCAGCGTAGGTAATCCGATTATCTCCAGGAAAGTGACCGATGCAGATGAATATAACATATGTTAAAGTGCTTGAGTAACAGTGTGTGAAGTTGTGAAAGTGCTGTCCGTTTGTGTGTGAGAGAGCAAGAGACAGAAGGGCCTTGTATCATGGTGTAGACTCTAAACGTTCACAGACACCAGAGTACGTTATGCCTGTGTGCTCAGAATATGAAAAGTTGTGTGGGCTATTCATACAAGAGACATAAAGCTAGGTGTTCATTATTTACTGTTACTCTCTGCAATATTGTGAAACTGCTTTTGTCAAATGCTTTTTATTTCATTCTATCTAATCCTGATGGTATGATTTCCAGAGGCTAATTGTAAAATGAACCACAGGACCAAGAAGCTAATTGGAAAACATGAGGGGAAAAACAGTTTAACACCATGAGTATTCTCATCAACCATAATACAGAAAGCTTATTTTAGTTGTTCTCCAAACAGCTTTTTTTTTCTTTTTAAGTCACTGGCCTAGCCCAGGAGGTACACTGTGAAGGTGTGTTAATATTCTGCTATGGTTATTTACCAAACACTCTCTATGCAGCGTAGACTCACGACTGTATTCGAGCACAATTTCCAGAGACGACTGTCTGCATAATTAGTTTTTCAAATATTCAAACTAGGTATTACATGAAAATACATAATGTGGCTGAAATTTAACTAGCAAAGAAGCTGGCAGAATTATCCAGACTGTGATGCCAACTGATTCCAGTTTAATTTCAGGGATGTAAACGAATATAAATACATTATAATGAATGAACAGGTCATGTGTCCTAAACAGATATAAATACAGGTACTAACAGGAGGTGCACGGTTTTGTTTGTTTGTTTGTTTGTTTGTTTGTTTGTTTAGAACGCTACAGATACAGGTACAATTAGTGTCAGTGCATTACTCCCTTAATTAAATTATTACCAGTTTGACTTGCAAATGCCTGTTTAGTTTGGAACAAATTAATTTTCAGGAACCTATTCAGCACATCCATCCACCGCTTTTCCTACAGTATACAGGTACGTGGGGAGCCTGGATCCTATCCCAGGGGACTCAATCGCACAATCGCACAATCGCACACACACTCATACACCCATTCACACACTATAGACTATTTAGAGATGCCAATCAGCCTACGGTGCATGTCTTTAGACTGGGGAAGGAAACCGGAGTACCTGGAGGAAACCCCTAAAGCACGAGGAGAACATGCAAACTCTGCACACACTCACGGAGGTGCGAGGCAAATGTGCTAACCTTACTCAGAACAATTGAAAACTAAAACATGGGAAATGTTTTTAAGGAGGTCATGCTACAACATGCTTCCCAGTATACCTAATGCTGAACCATGTGTTTCTTAGTCTATTTGAGCGCACTGGAGACGTTATGTAAACCCAAGTGGATCTCCCTGAGCGGCGTCTTCATATGTTTTATATCGATTGTTTATGTTTACGACACCTTGCAGCCTCACACTCGGTGTTTCTCTGCTTAGGTTTTAAGCATTGCTAACCTCGAGGTGCTCAGTCCCAAAGCAGAAAATCGAGCTGTTGCACTTTTTTTTTTAAATCCCCACATCACCAACACCTCAGCAGAACTGCAGCCACTGTGCTCAATCAGGAGTTCCAGTCTGTCTCTGTGAGTTACGTGCCAGTAAAAGACCTGAAACACACCCCCACCCCATACACACACCCTCCAGCTCCATGGATGGCATTTGGAGTCTCTCAACCAAGCACAAAGCACGACTCTGATGGATTAGGTGTCATCACAGGAGGTGCTTGAGGCATGTATGAGCTGGGGCTCAGGGGAGGGGGATGAGGGGGAAATGTGGACAGGGTTTCCTGAACAATCCTGGACTGGCACGCCTGGCCGAGTCAGGTGCGTACTCACAGAAGGTCAGAGGTGATAGCACTGTGGAAAGAAGCCCCGAGTGTGTGGCATGACAGCTGTGTGTAATAAACAAGGCAACCTCCAGAGTCAACAGCCCCCTTTCTGAATGGCATCTCCTGGAGTGCATGTTAAACTAGGCATATGAAGTAGCAGTTAAAATATAACCAGGCAGTATGAGAATTTAAACCAGGGATCACACATGTGCATCACATATAAGGGCAAATATGTCCACCAAACTTGAAACCGTCAGAACAGAAGTCCATTATACTCTGCAGTACCCTCAGCACTAGGTTTGTTATTTAAAGAAACACAAAAGCGACCAATAATGAACACTAATTCTTTCTAATGTTATAGACTGAAAGGAACTAATGCTCGTAATGGTCCAGTGATTTGAATGCTGTAATGTTGGGGGAAAATGTATTAAACTTAGTATTTTGTATCAGAACTTACCAAACTAACCAATGATCATGAACAAGGGATGATTGAAATAATCTGTGCTAATGTGTTTATTATCAAACATAAGCATAAGATACAGAGGAAATACTGTAACCTGAGAAGTAAAGTCATGCGTCACAAAAGATAAATATATCATTTTCCATTTGTGTGCCTGATACCGTACCAGAAGAAACAGCTGCAAGAAGAAAACATGCTTCCGTTACAAACATGGATATTGATTTGTGCAGGTAAAATTTCCTCTTTAAGCCTTTTGAATCTGGGGCATTTCTCCAGCGTAAAAACCTGGATACAATACGAAAGGGTCATTAATAGGAAGCAGGCTCTGGACGAATTAGATCGGACTCATTAGTCCAGGCCAATGTAAGCAGCAGGTCTGGTGAGATAAGAGCAGCAGAGCTCAGCAACACTATAAATCGCGCTTGAAAAATATTCTTTGAGCCATTTGACTAAGTGTGAAGCATTTAAATGAAGGCTATGCTGACATTAACACATTATAATGACTGTCAAAATACCAATTTGTTTTGTGTGTGCCACACACAACGGTTTTTTTTTTTGTTTGTTTGTTTTTTTGCTGAGTAGCACCTGTCATTCACAGCTACAGAGTTTTGATAGATATTTTTCCTCATCTTTCTCCTGGAGCATAGCCAATGGCTTTGCTGAATCCAGTGTGTTATAATACAGGCAATGAATCAGCAGGTAGCAAGTGCTGAATAGCAGAATCACAGAGCTACAATCTGCATACATCACACAACTAAGGGGTGGGAAAAAAAGCCTTTACAAAATAGTTTCAGAGTTCTTTCAGACTCAGAACAGATTCAGCTTCAAGGCAGCTTAAACTCATAGCATATACTCTCTCACTAGAATATATAGACATTATACTGTATAAATGACGCAGTGCTGAATAATGCTAGAATGGGCATCAATATAAAGTTGGTCGTTGTGTAATTGTGTAGGCAGAGAGATATTACTGTCTTTTTTTAAGTTACATAAGCTCTGTCTGGGTGAAACTTGTTGATGCACTTAATCAGTTGAGACAGAAAGAGTCTCGACCGTCTCAACATCACGCAGGGCATAAAGCCACCCTGCTGATGTGAGATCAGGGGGCAGTCTCAGACATGCATTTCCACGTTTCACAGCAGTTGGGAGGTAGTGAACATCAATAGCTGGATATTATTATTGTGAGGTCTCACCATGGGGCTTCAGCAACACCTCAATTAGCTCCATCTGGATAAAGATGTTGACCAGAGAAAGCATGACAGGGGGTTCATCAACTCAACTCATTGTGGGTGTAAAAATGTGTTTCAAACTTGAGTTACTAAACTTTTCAGAGGTGGCACAACATGCTCCTGTGCTGTGAATGCTCTCATGTGGATACCCTAAAGATCTGCAGTCTGTCCCTCCCCCGTCCCCCCCTTCCCTTTCTTCTGTGTATAAGCTCACTGAAATCTACTGCTGTAATCATAAAGAATACGATGCTCGTACTGAACATCCTTTCAACACACTTTTGACTTGTATATCATACAATCATGGTAGAGTAATGATTTATAATCACATTATCTGGTGTCACAAGATCCCTTTTGAGACTGGTTCCTCTCAAGGTTTCTTCCTCATTTTGTTTCGGCGAGTTTTCCTTGCCATATTAATCTGGATTTCTGTTGTGATGACGTCTATTGTTAAAAAACTATATAAATAAAAACGAATTAGATTTAAAATGAGAAGGAATTAGTGTAGTGAATGAATATTTCATGTTTAATCTAAGAGATATTTTATATTACTGGTTGGCCCATATTCTTAAATGATTATATTGGCTTGTATCACTGGACACTCCATGGTGCATATTTATGCATTTCTGTTTTATTAATGGCATTACTTACTTTCTGCTTGCCTATCAATCCTTCTGTAGTATACTTCACCCCATTTAGTGGCATAGTAAATGCATAAATGTTATACAGAGCGTATACTTCTACAGCTAATGCTGTTTATTCCAAGTTGAGGCATCTTTATCAAAAGTCACCAATCTCTAAAATTGTCTGATTAACTCATCTCTCAGGATTATTATTCTATTACTAAAAAGGAAACATCTTTGGAGCGTGAGCTTACTGTGTTTTTTTTTAAGCGAGTGAAGGTGGAATGGTGCTCTTGACGGGATAGACAGTACTGTGCACCCAATTTTTTAAATATACAAATTTTGGTTAAATGTTTATTTTATGAATTCTGCATTATTGAGTCAATAATATTTTTTAATTCAAAACTTTTTCAACAAAAAAATTCAATGTTACAGGAAAATGTTTGTGAGGTAGTAAAGAAAGCAGCATCTGTCATGGTTTATCTGCAACAACAGAACCAGGTAGGACAGTCAGAGCCTCCAGAAGAACTGTGACAGAAGAATTTACCAGCTAATTTCCTTATAAAATTACACAAAGTGTACCTGAGACGACTGCGTTTTTAAACAGCAAAGGGTTGGTGCACTTAATATTGACTCTGCTTACTTTATTACTGTTTACCGCTTTTAATAATAGATTTTAAATGTGCAAATGTTTTATTTCATTATTTTTGACGGCATCTTTGCTTTTGCACAGTACTGTATATAAATGCGATGTGCAAATGACTTGGACTTACACAAATGAAAACACTACATAGAGTTAGTTGGTCTGGAGTTTGGCTAGCTGAAATGTCTCAGAATAGATATGAAAGATGCAACAGAAGGCATGTTTCTTGTGTAATTTATGCCATTCATATGGTCTTTATTGGCCCAGTGCTGAATAGCTTCTGATTCGATCATGTGTACTTTATAATGTCTGATGAAGTAGGTCTCATAAAATGAATGTTGTTAAAACAACAGGAAGACTGGTTAATTCTAGTCATTTACACACATCTATTGCCTGAACCATGTTTTAAAAATGTTTTTTGTTTTTTTTTACCAGAAATCTACCCGACCCTTGGATGCGGTCTCATACACAGCAAAATCTTAACTACTCGGTAAAATGTAACTGATAATTCCTCGTAGGCTGGAATAACTCCCTGCAAACTCTGCTCAACAACTAAGTGACAGATTAACTGAGGGCCTTTTTTTGTTGTTTTTCTATTGAATTCTTTACTGAATACATGTACAGAACAAATGGTACACGTTGGGTGGAATTGTGGGTCATATAACAATAAAGTGGGAACAGAAAAGATTAATAGTTCGGTTTTTTGGAGGGTATTTTTTTTTTTTTAAAGATTCGTAATGTTTGTTTCTTCCGCAGTAAAAAGTCATTCTAGCTTCTATACCTTTGGAAATGTGAAGGACTTTTTAAAATATATTATTGCCAACAGATTCTTAAACAAGGGTTTCACCCAGACGTGTTATGTAAGAGAACTAGCTAGAACCTGTCACTTTAAAACTAACTACATCCAGAATCAGCTGATTTTTTTGTTTTGTTTTGCTTTATCTCTATTGTCATTGACATTTTGAAATCTATTATGAATTTACATTCAAAATTAAAACAGGTATTGTGCATTGATTGGTTAGTAATATGCACAAATGCAACAAATCAATGATATTTGCAGTTCTAGGCTTACAACATGACACCAAATTATTATTATAATTAAGTTTTTTTTACTTTCATGGATAGGTTGTGTTTAAAGATTTCCTCAAGTTTCATAGAATATAGTTTGTTGTTTAAGTTTTAGTTTCCTTTGAACCAGTAGGCTTACTAAGGATCAGTGGAAGATTTAGGCTAATCTTAGCCCAGTGATAATCATCTCTAAGATGTCCCTTGCTATGGTTGTTGCCTAAATCCCTAGCATTGTGCCAACACGAAAGCATAACAATTGTAAATACAATTTCACAGCTTCTACTCGGCTGTATCCGTCACAATTACACAGACTAACAGAGAAGAGTCAATCAATGTTGGGGAGAAAAAATAAAGAGAGTTCCTGCGTTCGGCTTTAATATATACACATGCGTCGCTTCATGCTCACTGACCAGCTTTACAGCAAGTAACTAAGACTATTCAAAGGAGCATTGTTTCATTTCCGTTTCTCTTTCCAACCCCCCAACAAAGCTCATTAGTCCAGGGTTCGTGTGTAAGCGTGTATCTTCTCAGCCATTCATTAATCATTGTCCGTCACTCTCATGAAACTTTAATCAAGCTGCCAGCTACAGTCTGCATGCCTGACGTGGCTCATGTCCTTGGATGGGTGTCAGGTCCACAGGACAGCCATTGTTACTCTGTATGAGACCAGATACACAGAGGAGTACAGCCTCTTATGACCTCTTGCGCTTTTGTTTATCAATACACGTGAGCATGTCAGAAAAAGATGCTGCTGCTGTCTTTGCAATTTCACTTTCCACTGCATTATAGCTTTTTTTCCCAAACTCTCGATTAACCTTCTGTTTTAATCAGAGATATAAAAAAAAAAAAATTATAGCAATTTGTTTAATTCGCAATGTGAGCTGAATTTATGCCTTTGGTTGTTAAGAACAGTCCCAGTACTGGTCCACACAAATCATTTATTGATTCATTTTACTGCCCTTTCAGTCCAAGGAGCTTAGTGGAGTTGTACGTGCAAAGATCAAACCGAAAAAAAAAATAAAAATAAAAGAAAAATACATCGCAATTTGCCGAACAAGCCTTAAAAAAACCACTTTAATGAACAGACAGGAACATAATGCAAAACATACTCAACATCCACCTGCTTAGTAGTCCTACCATATGTTTCTTTACAGAGACCTCACGTCAATCTCATCAATCAGTTAAGCATCGTTATTGAAATGACCCCAGTGCTTAGATTTGAATCCTAAAAGGGTTGGAAAAAGGTTAGTTCCTGGGCATCCATGCGGAAAATAACAATGGCTGAATAAAAGCACATAATGCACTGAACCTGAATAAAACCACTTAGCGGAGCAACCTGGTGCAGCTCAAACAAACAAAAAAAAAAGGTACCATCTGTTTAACTCTTCTCCAAACATGTGACTCTTCATTTCATGATGCCATCATGGCCCAACAGCTTCACATTTCTAATGCTGCTCACCTGGCATCCAGCACCATTCATGTAAAAAGCAGCTGTCACTCAAGCAGACAGCAAACAGAAATAGAACGCATGATTGGACCAGTATGTTCTAACCCGCAGGAACTGGAGCTAATAATCTCAGTATTTGGTTATCTTTTACCGCCGTCCAAGAGTGCGAATGTGGAAATTTTCCTCTGGAGTGTGCAGAACTGGGTCAGAGAGAACTCTAGCAGGTCAGATCGGATTACCACTCGGCTATCTACAATACCACGACTGACTCCACAATTACAACTGCTCACAGAGGAATCAAACTTCAAGCATACCTGAACCAGACATGCACTTCATGTCAGTACAGGTTTCTGTGCCAATCAATCAGAGGACAGTTGCCAAGCATGTGGCTAACAGGCCTCCTCTGATCAGGGCAGGTGAAGGAGGTTTAAACAAAAAAATAGTTTAATGATCTGTTTCTGAGTAAGCTAAATCTGTAACTCAGGAGGCGGGGGAAAAGGTGTTGGTATGACACCTACTGGAAAATACGATAACGTTACAAAACGCAAGGTAAAATACAAGACACGACCTTATTTCATTTTGGGAAGCCGATAATCCGCTGGGGTCACCTTGAAAAGCTATAGCTTGGCCAGTTCATTTGGAATCGCTGTGTTCTAATTAGTCACTGCTTAGATCACTGCAACTCATTGAGTATGAAGTCAATTTTCCCCCCTGTAATTCTCATATCTCATAAGGCATCAATGTAGAAAGCCAGTGCAAGAAGCAGCCATGACCAGACTGATCTTATTAGGAATGTACTGATCCCATTTTCTTTTCTTTTCCTTCTTTATATGATACTAGAGCTCTGAGTATCCACCAATATGTGCAATATTGACATGGTTCACTTTAATAACAATGTCTGTAATAATGACTGTAAGTTGGAACTAATGCACCTAATGAATCTACTGAAAAATTCACACATTTTCATAACATGTCAAATGTAAAGCTAAAATATCCTAATTTGTAGTTAGACGTGAATATTTCACACATTCAAAAATAGGTTTCAGAACCATATCGTTACTGTTATATCCAAAATTAAACATGTACTTCTATTCGAGTCTATCCATCCATCCATTTTCCATACAAGGTTCACGGGGAGCCTGTCCCAGGGAACTCAGAGCACAAGGCGGAGGATACACTGGACAGGGTACAATCACACACACATTCACACACTACGGACAATTTGGAAATACCAGTCAGCCTACAACGCATGTCTTTGGACTAGGGGAGGAAACCGGAGTACCAGGACAAAACCCTTGAAGCCCGGGGATGAAGTGCAAACTCCACACACACACACACACACACACACACACACACACACACACACACACACACAGTGGAAGCAGGAATCGAACACCCAACACCGGACGTGCTAAAACATATGGAATGTTTTTAAGGATTTGATGATGCAACATGCTTCCCAGAATACCTAATGCTGAATCATGCCTTTCTTAATTTATTGGAGTGCTGTGAAACTTTAACACTGGAGACGTAATTTAAACCCAAACTGTTCATGTTTATCCCACCCGAGCCTCCGCCTCCACCTCCGCCTCTATGAAATACAAATATATTAGTAGTACACTTTTAGTGTATACTTGGAGTGCACTTGTAGTATACTTGAGTTTGTGAAGAGTGATCTACTTTTCTGTAGCTTTTATAATCTAGTTTCTGGGTTTGTTATTTTTCTCTGTGATACTTTATTTTGCTGTCAAAATCATAACTAGTAACCATCTGCCTGTGATAAATACCTCTGGTCAGTTTTATCATCATGAGCAGTAATGGGCTAATTACAGAAGCACTTCTGCTTTGTCTTCATACTGCTCCTGCATTGTGCAATGGCAGTAGTTTACGGTCTGTGTCGCAAGAGCCCCTGAAGACAAACATCAGTGACATTCATCAGATAAGTAAGAATACTTGTAGAGCCTTGCCTTCTAGCAAGCTGTAGAAAGGCATGTATACACAAGTCTAAAGGTGATACAATCCCTTCTTTACATATAACATTTATAAATCCTGAGATTATAGTTATACAAGTTACTGAGTCACCGCACTGAGGAATGGAGCCACCAGAGACGTACTCTTTCAAAGCGGAAGCACGTCATAGCATGACACGTGAGTAACCTATTGTTCAATTGTCTCTGCTGTCTCTATACCGTCGACATTTCTATGTCATTTGGCCAACATTGTTCTCATCTCACATGAGCGTGAAAGAACACTTCGGTTCTAAACACGGTTTTTAAAACACTGTCTATGTAGATGTTTTTATAATGACGGGCGTAAACGATGACGGGTTGGGGAAATGGATGAAGAGAATGGACATGGTGGCGGAGTCTGCTAGGAGAATTGCGAACACTGCTTACATGAAATGGTTAAATCATGACAAAGTCAAAAACAATTTTGGAAGAATCCATTTTCAGTGAAATTGAGAAGACCCTGACATCAGTAAAGGTCAGCAATGGGGTATTGACCACATTCATTGACCTCTCTCTCTCTCTCTCTCTCTCTCTCTCTCTCTCTCTCTCTCTCTGAGACAATCTCTGACAATTTAATAGATGATTAATCCAGTCACATTTTCCAGACTGTCAGCTTCCGAATTACCGTCTTTTAACGAGTGTCTCTCAGTGGATATGGATGGAGGGAAAAGTACATGAATGCTGATTGTAGAATAGTGCCATGTTTCGAACAGTGTGAGAATTCCTGATAAACCCCGGGTGCAGATTTGCCACGAGTAGCCGTCGTCTACGCTGTGGTCGGCTTGGCAATAACGCCTGCCTTACAGCTTAGTGCATGTGAAACAGTAGAATCTCCTGCTGAACAGAAAAACTCAGAGCCTCTCAGCTTTCCCTCACACATGCCATGCCTCGGTCCCCCCAGCTGGTCACACTGTGGGAGAACAGGACTGCGTCCAGCTTCACCATCGAGGCAATAATTGAGCAAGAGCTGTAGGACGGAGAAGGTATTGTGTGCGTCGTGTGTTTACTCTCACAATGCATCAGTGCTCCCTACAGGCCACAGTCAAAACATGACTTGTCAGCGCTGCTCTTGATTGTCTTATGGCGCCCTGAGAAATGATACACATACAGTATGAGAGAGAATTCGTGGTGGTAAACATCGTTTGAAAACAACTCGTTCTAATGAATTTTCTTTTATCAGGGGACATATTTGTATACATATGTATCTAGCATTTGGTGTTGTGCAATGTTCAGGGCTTTAATACCAGTATTGTATCTAAGGTGGAAAAACAGTATTGAACCACCGCAGAAGGCATCATTTGCGTTATGTTTTGATGTCCTCAAGTGCTTTCTGAAAGTAAACAATAATCCATTCAGGCTACCAGATCATCACTAAAGACTGTAGCAGATATCTGGCCGGGCGATGATGGAAGTTCCTGTGCAGTGATATCACCATTAATAAAAACTCAGTCATAAACCTATCAATGGAGACACCAGAAATGTCTAAAACAGCCATCGTTCTGGACAGGGACTGCACTGCATTCACAAACTAATACGACTATGTTTCTTTCATCTTAACCTGTCTAAAACAATTTCAACAGATACTGAAGGAGTGGAAGGTTTTCAGTATGAACTCTGTTTGATGTTCCCTTTGCCTGTGAATTCCTCTGGGTTGTTTAACAAGATGGAAGCTTCAGATCAAAAAGTGTGAAGAAAAGCATGTAAAAGCTCCAAGAGTTTTAGTTGAACAAATAGTCAGGCCATGTAAAGCTGTGATAGCTTCTTCAAGGACTTGTGACGTGTACACTGGTTTGGGTGTTGTCTTAATATGTGTTCCAAGTACTGGAAATTCCTGTAAGTGAATTTATACAGCACTGGCACAGCAGTGTATCGGGTTACGTTGCTGCCTCACAGAGCGAGGGTTGATCCAGAGTTTGGGTTACTGTCTGTGTGGAGTTGCACGTGTGTCTCTTTTAAGTTCTCAATTTTCCCCCACGTTCTAAAAAAAACATGCATGTAGGTGGACTGTCTACTCTAAATAACTGCTATGTGTGACAGTCATGGACTGTCCAGGTTGTGTTCCGTCCGGCCTTGTCGCCAGTGTTATACTCTCTGGATCCACTGACCAGGATAACATGTCTTTAAAGCTAAAGATGAATGTGTGAAACAATGTAGAGTACAAAGCTTTTGAGGCACACCTGTGGCAGTAAATCCATCTCTCACTTAACAACGCCGACATTTGTGTTCACGTTCCTGGACCCAAAATCGCTTCTCACGCCATAAAACAGGCAGCTAGGCCCTGATATCCTGATCTATAGAAACCCAAGATCAAGTAGGACCAGAACGCAATCCTTCTCCAGTTGCATACCAGCTTTTGTGTGTTTTATGCAAGGGCAGCACAGGTTGTTCCATCCGAGACCGCATGAAGAGAGTCATGGAAAACAAAGTGACGTTGCTCCGGTTTTGGCTTATGGGTAGATCCTCGGGATAGAGCAGCCATTGATATTTCTGGCTGATGAGTCGAACGTGAGACTGCACCTTGCATGTGATGTGCCATTTCAAATAATAACGCTTCCAGGGAAGAGGACTGTATATCCGAGCCAGCCTCCCAATTGGTCGCATGATGATAGACAGCCACAGGGGATAGACTGAGGTTGGCAGAGGGGTGCAGACATAACCGTACGTGTCATATACAGTGTCCAGATATAACCTTGCTTTGCCCCTTCACATGAATAGCAAAGCGCCAGGATGGTGTCTCCCATTGGCTTTGACCCCCATACATAGTCAGAAATTTCACTTCAAATTCATTACATCTATACACACCTCTCATGGGATGACGGCACCTATTTTAAAGACAGACGCATGATTTCTATTCATATTATGCCATTAAACATGACAACGATTCCCGGATTTTGCATATTTGAGAACTATATCAAAAGGAAGAGCTTGCATGAAGTCATATATACAGTGTATAAGGTTCAAACCTTATATATATACTGACGTATGAGTCATGAATCCTTTTCAAACTCTTGGGTTTGTTAGGAGCTAAATAAAAGGGAAAAAATCACCTAATTAGGACTTCCATAGAGACCTACCACAAGTTACGCTATTTTTGAAAGTATCTCATAAATATGACAAGCATCAAAAAGGTGCTATTAGCAGAAAAGTGAGAGCGCCACAGGAATACATCAATCAAAGTCAGCAAAACAGTACTGCTAATAAGAGACAAGTCATCTACATGCACCACGTGACACTCTATTGCACTCTTACTGGAAGCAGGCTAAATTTGAATGTGCTGAATACAAACTGTCTGGGGTAGCACAGTGGAAGGAAGGAGTTCATGTGAAGGAGACTAGAGAAAGACTTTTTTGTTTTTTTTAGCAATTCCTCCACTTTAGCATAGCATAGCAGATGGGCTTGTTCATGTAGAAGAAAAAAAACTCCTTGAATAAAGTTAACCTCCACACATCAAAGAAGAGAGCTCGCATCTGGATGAAAGGATGAAAGAACTGGTCTGGCATGTCACATAAAGGCCATCAGGGCACCTCATATGCAGCTCGACTAGATGGCCGAGTGAATCGTGTGATGTCACAGAGCTGGTGCTGAGAACCGAGAGTGACGTGCACCTCTCATTTATCACACTGACTGCGCAGGAACTAAACAGCCGTTCGAATTGTTAGTCTGAGCAGATGCAGGGTGGAGGGAAAATGAGAGCCACAAAATCAATCTCAGGCGTTGCACTATTTTTCAAATTAGACCATGTGGCGTGCTGTAATGTTAAAGTAAGCCGAATATCACACAGCCCTCGTCATAAACAGTGAACACAATCAAATAAAGAAGAACATGCCTTAGAAAAATGGATCTCTGTTAAAGATGCAGATAGAAATAGGAATGAAATGAGACATGAGAGCTGATCTGTTCATCTTATCTCAGATGATTAACAGCTAAAAGGACGTTTAAAAAAATCTGAAGCTATAAGGGAATACATTCAGGTACTGCAAAAGATAGGAGGCAAGATAAATTAAGAAAACCCTCTGATTAAGGGATAATCGACAGGTCCCGTATGCACGACTTGCAGATGTGATGAAAACTAATTGAGACGATGTTATGGGGCCTTATTTCCATGAGCCTGATTAATGCATTTGCATCCATTCAAATATCATCCAATTCAAATGAATGAACAGAGAGTAATGAATAACAATGATGACATTACAGCAATAATAAGGCAACTGGGATGAAACAGCTGGTGCCTCTTAGTATTTTTTCTCACATATCTAAACATACACACTGTTCCCTAACTGCTAGATATGAAGCCCCTGCTGGTCTGAGTGTTCAGGCCCTCAGGCTACGTGAAAACGCCTGCGCAAGGACAGCAAAACCCTGTCCTTCTGCCCTGGGAATCCTCCATGGATACACCAGCTGACTGGGTTACGTAACCACAGAGTCTGTTCAGGAGAAGGGGAAAGTGAGGGGGCAGACAGAGAGAGAAGGATGAGGATGAAGAAGGAGGGTCGTTTTACACTGACTACTGGTTTTGTATTTACTATGAACACTACTCAGATTTCATCTGATAATCCTCGCAGATGTTTGACTGCTTTCATGCTAAGGGAGTAAAGCTCCCAATTGTGACCAATAAACTGATCTCGGGCAGGAGTAGAGGAGGTGAAATCATTTGAAGAGACTCTGGAAAGATGGCATATGTTGATGATTTCACATTGTTCAAAGTCAATAAATATACTCTCTAAGGGGGGAAATGTCTTTTCTATTTATACAAAACCCACAAATCTCCTGGTTGCTGAATGTATTAGTGCTGATATGGAGCTTCATTGCCCTAGGAGAGCAGGAAATGTACAGCATGTTCCCTTTGCTGAGCCAGAGTCCTCGCTTCCTCTGAAAGTCATTTCAAAGGCAGGGTAAGGCTGTGATATTATACTGCCACCTTGTGGTAGAGGGAAAGTGTTTACTTGATGAAATGAGAGAGGTTGGTCAAGTTCAACTCTCAGATGCAGTACATTTAGCTTTTGCTAAATAACATATACACATATATATATATATATATATATAATATTAAATATTAAATTGATTTGAATTATTCTTTCCACCCCAGATGATTCCTAAATGGGACTTTCACAGAAGATATTATTGGCGTTTTATAACTAGGAACACACTATAAATAGATTACTTAAAAGTTGCATTTGCAGTCATTAGTTTACATACGTCTGGCAGAATCTGATTTTATGTTTTTTTAAATAAGAGGGATCATAAAAATTCCATTTAGTTTTTTTAGCCATTCCCTGAATAAACTAGTTCACATAACAGATGTGTACATATAGTCCACTAGACACAATAACTGCATTTACACAAATGAACCAGTTTAAAAGTTTACATTATGTGCTTGATTATTAATTATTGTCGTTACCTGGATGATCAACGACTGCGTTTATGTTTTGTGAGAGTTCTTCATGAGTCCCTCGTTTATCCTGAGCAGTTAAACTGCCCACTGTTCTTCAGAAAAATATTCCAGGTCCTGAACATTCTTTACTTTTCCAGCATCTTCTACATAATTGGACCCCTTTCCTACAGTGTCTATATGATGTTGAGCTCCATCTTTTCACACTGAGGACGACTGAGTGACTCGTACACGACTATTACATAATGTGCAAACATTCACTGATACTCAAGAAGGCAACACAATACATTAAGAGCCAGGGGGTGTAAACTCTTGAACAGGATGACTATTGTTATTTTGTCTTGGATGTCAACATCTATCAATATATTTAGCTTATAATGATGAGTCTTTTATTGCTCACATATACATATGTACAATTAAATTATTTTCTTTGCATACCCCAGCATGTTAGGAGGTTGGAGTCCGGTCGCAGGGTCAGCGATGATACAGCGCCCCTAGAGCGGAGAGGGTTAAGAGCCTTGCTCAGGTTTCCAGCGGTGGCAGCTTGGGCTTGAACCCCCGACCTTCTGATCAGTAACTCAGAGCCTAACTAACAGAACTAACTAGAGCCTAGCAGAACTAACTTAGTTATTATTGTGTCTTGTGGACTACATGTAAAACACCCATTATGTGAAATCTCTTATTCAGGACAGAACTAAATATTTTTAAAATGCTATGTTTATGACCTCTCTTTTTTATATATATTTAATTATTAAGATTTAGCAGATTCTGCAGGCCATATGTAAACTTATGACCACAACTTTAAGACAAATTCGCTTGTGATAGGAGGAAATGTGAAGGAAAAAAAAAAAAAAAACCCACACAAGGACACACGTTTCCCCAAAATGTAAGTTTAATAGATGTTAAAAAAGTGTACAGCTAAGGTGCTTTGACGTGAATACGGCACTGTACATGTCTGACAGACAGACGCTTTCACCGCAACCTTACAGTGGGCTTTGGGTGGGACAGTTGCAGTCACTCCCATGTTTACACACACACACACACACACACACTCTGATCTGGAAAAAGTGGCCTAGAGGATTACAGTACAACAACACACACACACACACACACACACACACACCTCTACATACACAGCAAACACACTAGAGACAACCGACACGCACATACAAACCTGCAGAGAAAGAAAAACACACGCGAACTCTGGGTCGTAAAAAATAGTGCATAGCTCAGTGAAGGTACATTTCGAGGGTTAATCATTCAGAGTCTTATGTTTTCATATCAAACAACCATTTTAATCTATCAATACAACAAATCCACACCAACGATGTTTGATGTACATATTTATATTTCATATATATTTATATTTAATATACAAAGTTACATTCTTTTCTGCAAAGGCTTATTTATAGAAATAAATACTGAGATGGCTAAAGTTGCAATGTAAAGCCGTTTCTCTTCTCGTGGAGAAGAGGAATGACTGCAGACAAAGCCCCTCCATACACCCACTAACACTAGCAGAACAGCAGCATAACATCAGCAAAATGTTAGCCAACTCTTTTACCGCATTACAGATGCCTGTGGTTAGAGTCTAAAAGACAAAAAGGTACAAAAGTGTCATAAAAATAGGCATTTAGTCTCTAAATCTACACAAAAAAGTGGGGTGCTCTTTTGAGGAAACCAAGCAGTGAAAAGAAAAATCCCCACTGTGCCTACGACCAGTTCATGATCCGAGCAATATTGCATAACAGCTTTCCTTTGGACTGTGAATGATGTAACGAGTTAAATCTGTTCCTGTTTTCACAAGGGCGTGAGCTGATCATCCACAGTCGTACAAAATTACTACAAATATTCGGAAATCCTTTGGTAAATTTAACATGAATGTATAAATAGATGCTCTGCCATTCATCAACCCTTTCTGTAAGTCACAGAATAGCATATATATGAAAAGTACAACAGATGAAAACACTGCTTTGTCTCATGTCTCTTGAAATGATCTGGGAAGAAATATACTGGAGAAGAGAGGGGTGGTGTAGAACAGAGCAGCCTAAAGACAAGAGCAGGCACTAGGGCATGCAAGCTTTTTGCAAGCCTTGACTTAGCCTAAGAGCAGCTATTTCTCAAGAAGGTACTTTTGGCTGTGCAAACATTTTGCCCTCCAGCCACTTACAACAGCTATTTACACAGAACACGGTATTTCAATTAACATTTATCTACTTGCGCACTGTGTTGATGGATATTGTGATCTACCTGTGACAGACATGGCTATTTTGGGATTTGGAAAAACCCATAAAAGAAAGCAAAATTTGATGGAACAATTAAAACACCCCCCCCTCCAATTACCCCCCTCAACCCCACCACCGGATTGTATAGACTGATCACATTAGACATCAGTGCTGCAGTCTTTAAATGTTATATAGATGGATGGATCCATCTATTTAGGTGCGCTCAGAATTGAGACTCGTACTGCCACAAAAGTGAATGTGCAAAGACTTGACTGCAAATTCCTGATAGCTGGACGCAATAACAGAGGCCCTTCAACTGAAGACATCAAATCAAAAAGAAATAAGAACACAGACACAGAAGAGCAAACTCTCAGTTGTGAAATGTTCACGCTTGGCTGGCCGAGAGTACAAGCATCAAAGCTCAGTCACCGTTCTCCATGACCTGCCACACTATAAGGTGACTGCGCTCGGCTTTCGCCAGGAAGGGCTGCAGCTTCAGAGCGGGTTCACTTAGGTCCTCTCCCTCACCTGCTTCATCACCTGAAATGGGGAGACAAATGTGGTAGGAAAACAATGTGACAAAGGTTCTGCCAGATGTACAACGTATAACGTCCGAGTGTAAGACACTGACCCATTCTGAAGTCAATGTAACCTTCTCCACCACTCATAACTAGGACTGATTTCGAGAACTCTGGTGTGGGCGAGTCTGCTGCTGCCTTGTCACCGCCTGCCTCGCCTCCTGCTCCAGCAGATGGGACAACATGGCCTGCGATAGGGGCAACAAAACACAGATTGCAAACAGAAGGTAAGAATACGTCAATACATGAACAAACAACAGAAGGAAAACCACGATCGTCAGCTGGACAGTTCGATGTTGTCTTTTTCCAATAATAATGATGATCAGAAAGAAAAACAGACAATTAAAGTGCGGCAAACCATCTAGAAGAAACGATAGAAAACGTGACTGGAGACTCCTGGGTCATACCTGGAACAGCCGTGAAGAACTTGACTGCATCTCGGTGGCCATGGAAACAGAGTTGTGCATGGGCCATGGAGCAGAAAGGGACAAACGTCCCCGCTGTCACTTTATCGCTGTTTTCATCACCATAGACACGAATCACGCTGCCTGGCCGGTTGGACGTTCTCTGAGTAACTGTCTTTGCTTTGTTTCAAAAATAAATAAAATCATAGATAAAGATGCTATGTCTTTTTTTATTATGTTTTAAATGCAACGTGACAAAAAAAATCAGCTGCATATTAACTACAGCAGTCAGTGTGTGTAAATGACACAGATGCGGAAGAGACTTTAAATCACATACTCTCTGTGAGAGGAATAGAGATGATGACGCCGTTCCCTGTTCCAACCCACAGGCGGTTACACGAGACCATCAATGCTGTGATCCTCACAAAGGAAAATCCCAATTTACCAGTGCCTGAGACAAATATAATGAAAAGACCAGCAAGAAAAAGGGTTGTTTGATACTGGCCAAATGATATGACACACTGAAGCAAATTAAACATATGACGATAGCAAGGAACACAGCTTTCAGAGAGAAAGTATGTGTAATTTATGAATTAATGTGCCAACCTAGCATCTTGCTGACGTAAGGCTCTATGTCGACGTCCTGTAGATGTTGGTAGGTGTGCGCATGGAACAGTCGAAGTGTGGAATCTAAACGGATAGACACCCAGATGCCATCTCCATCCCAGGCTAGTTGCCGCACTTGGCTCTCCTTGCGTGGGTGAGCGTCAAAGGACTTCTACACATGGGCAAGAGCACCGTGAATATGAGAAACCTGCATAAATCTTACAGGTGACAACGAGTGTGTTTACATGAGCACCAACGATACAATTACGATACAATCCAGGTGGCTTTAATAATTCTGCTTACATAACCGCACAAAAAATTCTGACCTTATTAGGATCGGATTGATCAGAATTTTTTGTGCGGTCATGTAAGCAGAATTATTAAAGCCACCTGGATTGTATCGTAATCATCAGGTTATTCAGTACATGTATACCTTTCCATTTTTCTATATGGTACTGCATGTACATACGACAATTTCCATCTTTGGATTCAAACAGAATCTACTCAGGAAAAGACAGTATGTCACTCCATAAAAAAAGTCCAAAAAGATAATAAAATAATAACAAAACAAATAGACTCAAGTCTGTTTTGTGTTGAAGCACCAAACAAGAAATCCATAACATGATTTATTTTAAAATGATATATTCTGTATGGTGAAATGATGCAGCATTAACTACAATTTTATCGACGAAGTAGTGCTGTAGTTTAAGTACTGCTGTCAAGTCACTACAGGAAAATGTAGTTTAACTGACTACAGTTAAGCTAAGTAACTAAAAACTCTAGGGTTATGGACTCCTGTAGACCTAGTAATAGTCCATAATCAGCTTACCTTCATTATATAATTCCCTAAATCATTTGTTTTGTACATCTAACTACACTAATTGCTGATACCCTAAAGAATAAGGTTCAGACAAAAGGCTTATATAATTTAAAAAAAAAAAAAAAAAAGAAAGAAAAAGAAAACCACACCTGGTACTACAACCAGTTCTACATCTATACAATGACGAGTTTCTCTTGCCTCTATTTTCATAGCTTTGGGCTGGATAACATAGATCTTGTTCCTGTACCCACACCACACTTTATCATGAACCACAGTCACGCAGCGGATGGAGTGATGCGGCCGGCCCAGGTCCAACAGGTGGTAGTTGGTCAGGTCCCACTGACCGTCTACACGAGGAAACACCACAACACCAAATTATTGATTATTAAATGTCAGAGGATGATTTAAAAGCGGGTTTTCTTCAAGTTTTACATTTAATTGTGTGAAGGATTTGTCACAATGGATTTAATTTTATTTGCATAAAACATTTTGAACATGCACAGCACTGTGCAAAAGTCTTAGGCACCCTATTTTCTTTAGTGAAATCTTTGTTGTAGATTTTTTTATTTTATGACTTCTACATTATCGAGTCAGTACAAAAACATTTTAGATTCCCAAACATTAGTTTTCTAGCACAAAATGAAATGTTACAAAAAAAATGTTTGTATGTCAGTGAAGAAAGCAGAATATTACATAAGAGACACTTTTCAGACAAAAAACACAGTGAAGGCTGCTGGGATTTACTGCAGAAATAAGAAGCAAGTGCGACAGTCAAAGTCTCCAGAAGAACCGTGACTGGTTCTACAAGATGCTCAATAACACTTACAGCTCATTTCCTTATAAAACTGCACTATTTGTACCTGAGAATACTTGTTTAACAGCAAAAGGGTCAACACACCAAATATCGACTTTGTTTCATTTATAATTGTTTATTGGTCTTTATAGTAAGTTTTTTTTGTGCTACAGCAATTCTTTGCATGTGTCTAAGACTTTTGCACAGTACTGTAATATATATCATAACTGCTCTTGTGTGTAAAAACCTTACCTACTCCTCTGTGGAATATTGCCAGTGTGCCATCAGCCAAGGCCACTAAAACCCTTCCTTTCACATGTCTACACACACAGAGAGAGAGAGGGAGGGAAGGAGGGAGGGAGAGAGAGAGAGATGATCACATGAATTTATTGTGTAGTGGAATTAAATTCCACATATTGCAATCTAATCTACTTACACAATCCCCAAAATAGAATCCTTCAGCTTTATTGAGTGCAGACATTTCTTCCACTGCGCGACAGAGGAGTGGACATAGATACTGCAACAGACAAGTGGGAGACATAAGGTGCAGGTCACAACTTGTTGAGATAATTGAGTGGCAGATCTAGAAGCAACTCACCAGCCGTTCTGTGCCCCGAGCCACATAGTGGGCAGGACACTGCTCATTTTGTTAGCCTCCTCTCTCATCAGGTCTTGCTCGTCAGGTATTAAACTCACCCCGTCCTTTACAAGATCACATTCCCTAAAGCATTATTCGGCAGGAAAACACAAGCCCCTCAGTTTAATATGGCGACTTAATATGGAAGCTTTATAGCTAAGCATTTGGACAGCTTTTTATTCCCAGCAAACACTGGAGGATATAGATAAGGTATTGGACACTACATAGCAAGATGTTGGTCAAACATTTGGACACTGTGAGCGGTGAAAGCACCTCTGTGTGTAAGAGGATAATGGGTCTCTATTGTTCTGGACTCCCAGAGGGTCAGTAAACACATGTTCGGTGTAGATCCCAGGCTGGCTTTCCTCTGCAGGTGTGGTGTTGCTGCTCTCTGTGGCCTCCAAAGCCTCCTCAGCTGCAGCTAGTCCAGCCTGCCTGCGTTGCTCCAACACATCAGCTGAAAAGGGGGAAGAGAAGAGGGAGAGCTCAGTGAGAGACAGTGCTCAATATAAAATTAACTTATTAACTTGTGCTTACAGCAAATTATACTGAGCATTTCAGAGACCAACCAAAGCAGTGAAAACTGCAAAGAAAGATAGTGCAAGTAGCACAGACAACACCAGGAAAATTTGCAGCTGCAAGTCAGTGGGATTTTAACTAATATATATACAGTATATATACACACACACACACACACACACACACACACACACACACACAAGATTCAATGCAATTAGCTACACAAAATAACAACTAATTGTCAGTCCCAAGTGTTTACAAAATCAGTGAACTTTAAAAGGTTTTCCAAAAGAAAGACTATCTTTCTAGTCTTCTGATCCCATACCATTGACTGTGTCTGTGCCGGCAGTTTGGGAAACAGCGACAGCCTCCTTGACAGAGCAGCCAACGACAGTGATGCCATCCAGAACACGCTCAGAGCCAGCGAAGCTGCTGTTGGCTGCAGTGCCAGTGTGTGATGCCTCCTCGGCCCCACCTTCCTGGGTGTTTGCGGACACTTCTTCACCAGCAGGGTAATCTGTCTCCCGGGCACCTGCAGCACAATCATCCAACATTATGGTAAAAACTCAGTTGGAAGCACTCTAGGTTTTCACTTTGCAAAAGTGTATTTCCCTTCCCACCTGGAACACTGGTGATGCAGAGCAAGTGCGAATTACAGACGAAGAAGCTCTCCAGGATTTTTCCCGGCTGGTTGGCATCAATTACTATAACCTTGGAGGTGGTGTGAGTGCTGGTGCAGATCCACACCAGACTGGAGAGCTCGTCCTGCTGCATCAGCTCTTTCTCCTGCTCCTGCAAAACATCCCACAACACAATACCCCAAGTCAGCCTGGAAGACCTTTTTATAACAGTTTCTACAAAAAGTGTTTGAACTTCTACCTTGAGCTCCTGCTCCAGTTTGTCTAAACTGCTCTGAGAGCCTCTTGCCAGTCGGGGGCTCAGGCTGCCGCTCTCCGGTGCTGAGACATCTCTATAAAACACACTCGCTCCTACTATAGATCCTCCGTCACGTGTCTTTCCTCCTGACAGATTCACACCAGCAGCACACCATAGCTACGCACACATGGACATATATGGTCAAACAATCATCTTCAATAATGTTTCCGAGCTGATTTCTCAAATACATCATCTTATTCTTCTTACCTTCATGGAAGCATCTTTCTCATCCAAAGGTCTGAGGTAAACAGGTACTGGTAAGTTCTTCACCTTACTGTCTGCCTGTGCATTTGAAACCTGAAGAGATGCGATGTCAGACAGTAGCATTGCAATAGGTCACAAAGCTATTATTTTGACTAAATATCCCTGAAATTATTTGATAGAGTAGTTCCTGTTTAAATCAGGAAGTTTGTAAAGATATGAAATATTTCATGAACCAAGTAGCATTGATAAATACTACATTTTAGTTTCATAACTAATAAGGGGTGTGTGTAAATTTTGTGTATGTAGGATGTTTTGTGTAAAACTGTTTAAGGATTGTTTTTTTTTTTTTTTTTTTCTTCATTTAGTACAGACCTTCAGAAGCTACATAAGATATTTACATATTTCAAAATATATATTTTATTTACAAAAAACCATATAACATGTACGAGTCACTCAGTCGTCCTCAGTGTGAAAAGATGGATCTCAACATCCTATAGTCACTGTTGGAAAGGGGTGAAATGTGCAGGACCTGGAGGATTTTTCTGAAGAACAGTGGGCAGTTTAACTGCTCAGGACAAACGAGGGACTCATGAATACATCTCACAGAACAAACACAGTCGTTGTTCATCCAGGTAACGACACAGTATTAATAATTAAGCGTAATGTAAACTTGTAAACTGGTTCATTTGTATAAATTCAGTTATTATTGCGTCTTGTGGACTATATGTACACATCTGTAATGAGAAATAGTTTATTCAGAGCAGGACTAAATAAAAAAAACTAAAGGCAGGTTTACGAAGTCTTTTTTTAAATTTATTAATTATTAACATTTTGCAGATTCTGCTAGGCATACATAAAATTATAACCTCGACTGTATAATTTCTTAAAGTTATGCATTTGTTGTTAGTTTATGAGCTGGAATTTTCTCGTTTGAGCCAATGCAATAGCAGTGTGTCTTGGAGACTTAAATTCCAGGCCCTTTTTCAGACTTTCGGAACATACCTTGTATTTTTGAGGCAAACTCCAGCCACAGGCCTGAATCCTACCATCTTCTTTCTGGACATGAGCCTTCACCTGCTGGTACTGAGCTCTCTTCTGTTCTCTACGTGACACGATGTTTTCCACCTCCGGACTGCAAACACAAACACACACACGTCTTACATCTGATCCCTGTCAGCTTGGTTTTAGAGGAGATTCACAAAGAGAACACTCACTCATCATTGAGGAAGTCAAAAGCCTTCGATTTGTCACTGGGCAGCTGAGCAAGGGTGCTGCTTCTCTTCTTAACAGAAGGCACAATGTGTGAGGTGGGGGCGTTGTACTTTACATTAACAGGAGCCTCAGGCTTCTTGGCTGCACCGCTGGAGGATGAGCTGAAGAGCCTGCTAAAACTGGGGGTGAGAGGAAAAAAGGCAGAGAGGAGGAGAAAGAGAGGGGGGATAGAGAGACACAACACACAAGGACTGATATGCAGACACAAGCAGCAGCAGTGTTAGATGTCATAGGTAAACAGTTAGAGGGGTCAGAGGGTCACTTCCCAAACACAGGGCATGCCCCCACCCTGCTTAGCAACAACTCACGATCCGCCCGAGATTGAGAAGTTGAATTGCTGCAAATGCTGCTCATGCGCTCCACCAAATTATCATAAAATGTTAGAGAACCAACAGAATATCCTGGACACTTGTATTATGATTAGCTAATTTGTGCAGAGACTCATACATACGCTTTGGTACTGATGCTTTGATTTTCACTTCTTCAGCTAACCAACTGCTGTTTACATTCAAAATATCTGATACATGATTCTTGCACTGGTAAGCTATGTTATAGATTTGATAGCTGTACTTTAGGAATCGTTTTTTTGTGCAGTCTACACGAGCTCTCTCCCCACCCACCCACACACCTTCTACAAACACACAGGACAACAGGAGGTAGGATGAAGGGTACATGGAAGGGACACACAGAAGAATAAAAGAATTTTGAGTATCCAAACACCCAAATATTTATCCAATCCCAAATCACACCACAGCCAGAAAAAAAAAAATCACATAAATCCCAAGACCAAGACCTGGGAATGGCCAAGTGTACACAGGGTTTTAATATCAAAGACTAAAAGAGGTAAACAATAGTCTTGTGCAATGAAAGTGTGGGCATTGCACTGCAGTAGACTTTCGAATTTTGTTCTAATTAACTTTTATATAAAGAGTTAGTTTGGCTGTAAAAAAAATTATTGTATTAATAATAATAATAATAATAATAATAATAATAATAATAATAATAATAAAGATTTCAAGGAAAACCATTCCCAAATCCAAGAGCATGTTTTGAGTTTAAAAGCCAGACCAACTGAAAAAGTGGATTTACTAGCAATTTTTTTTTTTTTTTACATTTTACCTACATCCTGGGAAAAAAAGAAAGAAAACAAAAACACATGAAAAAAAAGAGGGGGAGGTAATGAACGAACGGAAAAACATACAGGGCCATAAGAACATTTAATCCAGAGGGAAAGCTTACAATTGCCAGATACTGGATTTTTTCTTCTCAGCCAGGGCTGGGTTCTCTCTTGAGGCCCTGTGTAAGGAAGTATAAATACAAAATCAAAAATACCATATCGTATACAGAACCTCAATCATAATCCACCATATTGGTTATCTAATCTTCTAAACAGTGTTTCAAACTCTACACACAAACACATACAGTCCCCCTATTTTTTAAGCGAGCAATTGTATAAGAGCAGATAAGTCTTGAAGTAAATTAAAAGTATAAATAACTTCTCTTTTCTCCCATACATAGCTCTAGAGTCTTCATTTTGGCTTATCATATTGAACAACAAATGCAGTTTTCACAGGAACTGATGTTTTCTGAAAAATGCGCCTATGAAAATTTGGATAGTGGCACAATAAATAATACAGTGGCATGGCATATAGCCCAGACGTTTTTTCGTTCTTGCGACCGGTAGCAACTCTTTCACGGCCCAGTACTGGGTCGCGACACGGTGGTTGGGGACCGTTGGTTTAAACAACAGGACACACCTGGGTAGCAAGTAACACCGTTAGTCACGTTCCAATATTTCTTTGTTCACCTTTAAATTGACTGGTCTGATACAAAATGTGCTACGTTCTATGTCGTTTAACACATCTACATACAAATACCAGGAAATAAAAGCTGAAAGTCTAAACTCTCTTCTCATATTCATCTTTTGATCTCAAACCCAAATTTCTTCAGTCTGCAGCAAAAACAATTGAATTGGCCTTTACTGTTCCAGTAATTTTGGAGGGGACTGTATAGCTCAATGTTTCAACACGTAGATAAATACACAATTACAAAAATTGCTTTTTAAGTAGGTAATACTACAATAGTGCAAGAAAAGTTGCAAGTGTAGCACTGAGATGAAAAGTCCATAATAATAATAAAAAGAGGAAGTCCATAACAAACAAATGTTAGTTCAGTTGTATTTCAAATTGTATGTCGTACAATTGGTCATTTTTGCTGAAACAAAAATGGGGGAGGGTTAATGTGGATACCTCATTAAACAAACATGCAGTTGCCACAAAGTTGGAAGTACACAATTGTACAGGATGTGCTGTAGCTTTAAGATTTCCCTTCACAGTCCAAACCTGATTCATCATGACAATGCCACTGTGCAGAAAGTGGGGTTTATAACGACACGGTTTTACAAGGTTGGTGTGGAAGAACTCGAGTGGCCTGCACAGAGCCCTGACCTCAACCCCACTGAACACCTTTGGGAAGAACTGGAATGCCGACTACATGCCAGGCCTCCTCACTCAACATCAGTGCCTGACCTCCCCAATGCTCTTGTGGCTGAATGAACACAAATCCCCACAGCCACACTCCGAAAGACTTCCCAGAACAGTGGAGCTTATAGCAAAGCGGGACTGAATCTTGAATGGGATGTTCAAAAAGCACATACGAGTGTGATGGCACATAATCAGCTTTCTATCTCCAAAAAAACCAAACATTTTTAAATAAAAATATAAAACTGTGAAAGCTAATTTAAAAACAGTTAGCTTTCATGGTAATCAGTAATCTGCTTTGGACGTCTAATCTCAAACTTTGAAAAGATGAACAGCTCTGTGTCAGCACAAACTCACTACTCACCGGATCATCTCTGTCCACCTGACAGCCTCCTGCAGCTCCATCAGTCTCTCCTTGTACTGGTTCCTCTCCATTAGGACTCGGGCCATCTCCACCCGTGTGAAGCGCTTGCGCTGGGCTGTGGGGACGTCACTCTGCAGCCAGAAATCCCAAAGTCTCAGTGTTTAAAAGCAACAAAATCTAATCTTATCATCATTTATATTATTAACTTCTAAATCATGTGTATATACACAGAACTGTGCAAAAGACTTGGGCACATGCAAAAAATGCTGTAGAGCAAAGATGTTAATAATTAGGAAATGTTTCTCAATTTAAAAAAAATAAATAATACAATACTATAAAGAGCAGTAAACCGTAATAATATATTATTTAATAATTGCTATGATGACCCTTTGCTTTATTTAAAAAAATAATTAATTAATTGATTGATTAATTTTTTTTTGCCTGAAAAGTGTCTTACCACTTAAGATGCTGCTTTCTTTACCGACATACAAACATTTTTCTGTAACATTTAATTTCGTGCTGGAAAACTAATGTTTGGGAATCTAAAATATTTTTGTATTGCCTCAATAATGTAAATATTTGTACTAAAAAAAAGAAGAAAAAAAAGGGAAGTACCTAAGTCCTTTGCACACTACTGCATGTTTAGTCATGGAGGACAAGACACTCACATCATCTTCCTCTTTTGTCTTCTGTTTGGCCACCTCTAACTCTGTCCGTACCCTGTTACAATGAACAGCCTTAGCATCCTGTATACATATACCTGTAAATCTCCCTTCTTAAATGTGCATGTGTAAATAATTATTGTGGGCATAATGCTTTTTTTGTTCTGAACTTTCCACTGACAGAACACACTAGTTCTAAGTTGACATCATTTATAAGCCTTCTTGTTTTTGAGTTTGGATTGAACACATTCAACTGAAGTGAACAGTCAAAAAGGCTAATAACTATAAGAACTCACTAGTGATAAATGGTGCATTTTAATATCCACCACTGCAACAAATCACTTTGAGAACCACTGCTTTATAGAAATAAAACATTATACTAGCTGATGCGAAGATAAACATCACATGGCTAGCATTGAAGTTATGCTTACAAAGTAAATGCAAAATTCAGTGTGGTATGATTCTTTACCCCCCACACCCCCATTTCACACAAGCTGCACTTTCAGTCTCACCTTTTAATCTCCTCCTCCAACTCCTTGTTCTTCTCCTCCAGTTTGTCTTTTGCATGCCTAAGGACTTCCATCTCGCCATGTAGAACCTCCTTGTCACAGGTAAGCTGATCCACACGACCAAGCAGGTCATTCTTCACTATGTTAAGAGCGTTTCTAATAAGCGCGCACACACAGAGATACAAAAACCCAAGGTTTTATGCAGTGCTTCTTCTCATTTTGAGCTCTTGAACTGTTATTCCATGAACACACAGTAGATGGCAGTACAGAACAGTCAGCCATCTGCTGCAACATCAAGAATCACAACACAGATCATGTGGAGTCTGTGTGACAAACAGTATGCAGAAAATCAGCTTTAATGACCGTGACAGTATCTTACTTTGTCTCTAGGAGCTGGGTGTTCTCCTGGATAAGGTGTTCTACTTCACGACCCATACCTGCACAAAAGCAAAACACATTTCATTCGTTTAGACAAAAGCATATGCTGAAATATATTTTCATGTGCTGAAAATTCCATGACTGATATTGGATAAGTACATTTCAGTATATATTAAGAAATGGGAATAGTGTGTTGCACAGGATCTCATACATTACTACCATTTTTATTATAATATAATAATGCATAATAATTCATTTGTTATTATTACTATATGTATGTTATAGCAGGCAATGGATTTAAACTCATAACCTTTTGTTTACTAATGCTGGGTTTTATCTATTGAGCTATGAATCAGACCTTTAAAATAAACATCAGCAAATTCTAGCACAGAACACCAACAGGGTCAGCCATATTACTGCACCCCTGGAGCAGAGAGGATTAAGGGCCTTGTTCAAGGGCTCAACAGTGGCAGAGCGGCAGTGCTGGGACTTGAACCCACAATCTTCCAATCAGTAACCCAGAGTCTTAACTGCCAAGCCACCACTGCCCATAATTAACATAATTAAAAATGTTCATTATTAACATTTTGCAGAGTACGTAAACTTATGACCTCAACTGTACTTATAAGTTAAGGGGGGACAGTAAACTGAAACTTTCAGCATGAATGTTAATTAAGACATAAACAGCAAATTAAAAACAAATGTGAAATTAATTTAAGATTAAATTTGACAGAAAAACAGCAATAATAAGTCAGGCATTTTCTAAATGTGGGAAATTACATACACACCAAAGAATTCATCTGGGGAACAGAAAGTGGCAAAAAAATAAAGCGTAATTCAAGTAATTCAGTCTTAGACTTAATTTAAGTCAAAGAAAAATGGCAACTAAAGACAAACTGGCGAAAGGGTAACAATTTCTTCATATTCCATATATGTTGCATCTCTTGCAGTGCACCACCTGACATGTCCGTTGCACAGTCAATAACGAATAGTTACCCAGGAGATCAGCACCCTCATCAACGTCTCCGATGAGGTCCGTGCCTGCTGATGAGAGCTCCTCAAACAGGGAATCAGTGTTGCGTTCAAAAGCCATGTTCTCAATCCCCTTAGCAGGAGTGCTGAGGAAGAAGGCAGAGTGCACGCACACACACACACACACACAGAGACAAACAAAAAATAAAAGGCTTCAACAAGTCAAACTGTCTCTGTTAAAACACTTAGCACTATCTATAACTACTTTGCTCAGACTTTACGCTACTGCAGAGGAGACGAGACAGAGATTTAGGTTTAGAAATCCTTGCTCCTCATCCGTACTTCTGTAATTTCATCACAGTTCTGAAAAGAGCTCGGTGTATTAAAGCGAATGAAAGAGCAATAATACCTGGAGCCTTTGCAGCCACTCAGGTCCATGTCAAGTTCAGGGGTCGACTCAATAATCGCCTGCACTTCGGATTTCTCAGTGTTCTCGATGACATCTATTTAAATGCACAAAATATCTTTTACGGACTAGTACTGTGAACCGTGTAGTTGCAAACAGCTGAAAAACGCAGCACAAGAATCTCAAACGTGTGTGACACAACTGCACTAATCTGAGTGGTCAATAAAACTCTTAGGATTGTGAAGACACAGGCATCTGAGTGCAATTCGGCTTTGCTGATGAGACTGAAATGAGTACGTGTGTGTATTTGAATGCATAAACCTATGTGAGAGGGTGTTTTTCATGTCATGCTCAGAGCTCCTGTCTTAGCTGGCACACTTTAACCAAATAACAGGATATACTTTTTCAATAGACACTGTACCAATAGCCACTGTACTATGAAAGTGATTAATTTGAATGGGAGGCTCTCACTGAATATCCTTATAGACATGTGCATATAGACCAGTGAGACATTTAAATAAATAAATAATTCATTTTCCAATAATTTGGCACACCGAGTTTATTGCTTAAATTTGTATGCCTAAATTTAGGCAGAAAAATGAAATCGATGTAGAAATTCATGACTCTGTTGAAAACTCTCCAACTATCCAAGGATAAAGATGTAACTGAGACGGCTGTAATGAGCAGGTCATGGTTAGAGTCTGTAGTTTAAAACAATGGGACTCGCCTTTAGGAAGCATCTCTGCTGCTACAGATTCCTGCACTTTAATGTTCTTACTGCTGTCTGGCTTTCTGCTGCAGGAGTTCAGGTTCCTGTTCACTCCCTCCGACTCCTCAGCCTGGGACACTGCTACAGATGCCGAGGCAGTGTCTGAGGGTGCTGTGGACATCGGCAAAGCCGACTTGGAGCCTCCCTGATTAGCGTCGGAGAGTTCATCCTGAAAATGGGAGGCAGAGTAATCAGAATACAAGTGCTTACTGCGTTTGGATACCAAACTCAGATGATCAACCTATAAAATACCACAGTATCTGTTAAAGTACAGCCCACAGAATCAATCAATAAACCGGCAACATGGTTCAAATCCTGTTCAGCGATGTATTAACGCGTTTTACACGGTCATGCCATTAATGTCATCTTCAACATGTATATACAGTGGTGTGAAAAAGTGTTTGCCCCCTTCCTCATTTCCTGTTCCTTTGCATGTTTCTCACACTTAAGTGTTTCGGAACATCAAACCAATTTAAACAATAGTCAAGGACAACACAAGTAAACACAAAATGCAATTTATAAATGAAGGTGTTTATTATTAAAGGTGAAAAAAAATCCAAACCATCATGGCCCTGTGTGAAAAAGTGATTGCCCCCCTTACTATAACTGTGGTTGTCCACACCTGAGTTCAATTTC
>JAFFST010053610.1:6991-23718 GCA_022414735.1 Noturus placidus
AATAAACACATTCATTTACAAATTGCATTTTGTTTTTACTTGTGTTGTCCTTGACTATTGTTTAAATTGGTTTGATGTTCCGAAACACTTAAGTGTGACAAACATGCAAAGGAACAGGAAATGAGGAAGGGGGCAAACACTTTTTCACACCACTGTATAATCAAACGTTTCATATTAATAAAACTGTTACTATTATTTGTCACCACTTAAGTATGGTTATTTTTTCCCCCAATAACTCTGCTTTGTGACAATGTCCAATGTCCAGTGCTATATCAATAACATTGAATTGAGTTGAATACTGATGCCTGGTTTTAGGCTAATGATTTTCAGCAGTTATGTACTAAAAAAATAAAAACAGAATACTAAATGAAGATGTAAATACTAAACTATATCCAAACTAAAAACACACCACGTAGGTGTTTAGATATGTAGATCATTGTCATTTTCAAAACAGATGATGTTCAGATAATTTTCAATATATAAATTATTCAGTTCCTGAAGGAGATTTGAAATAAATGACAACACATTTTTATAAATGTCATATTCTAAGATGTTTCAGTGCACCCCAAAGCTGGATGCACACATTTAAAACACATTTAAAACACATATCTGTCAATGTAATAATTGTCTGAAAATTGTTGACTAATTACTGACTATTTCTAAGAGCATCTCTGGAATACTGCATGCTCAGCAAGGCTGTCTGAGTAAGATACAATCTATTTATAAGAATATTATATATTATAGTTATTATAATTGCTCAAACAAAAACAGCAAAGCTTACAATGCCTTAAATATAATACTATTACCTTACTTTACTGCTCACAAATGATGTTTTCTTTTGTAGGTCTGTCTGGTTGTCTGAGGAGTAATCCTCTCAAGCACACTATGTGGTAGGACTCACATGCTTTCTGGAAATTAACTACTTCTAACATGAACTAAGGATTTCACAAGTCTTCCCTTATGAAATAAATCATGCTTTAGTCTTTGAAATACTTAATTCACTGTCTATTTCTTATTAAAATGAATTCTGCTAAATGCTAATGTCAGTTAGGAGGTTTAATTTCATTTGGTCTATTCTTAGAACATAGACATAATAACTTAATTGCATTACTAAAGTGTACAACCAATGAGAGATGTAAGCCACTCTCGTCTGTATCTGGTAATCTGAACAAAACCTTCCTGTGAATTCCAGCACTGTATCACTTCTACAAACTTTACAAAAAGTGTTACAAATAACCTGCCAATCTTAATGAAAAAAAAGAAGAAGAAAAAAGATTGACACATTGTAGAACGTGTGGTTAGGAGAAAGGGGAGGTCAAGAAAAAGGAGAAACAAAGCTAATATTGTAATAGAACTGATGCTTTCCCTGCTGAAAAAGCCAACCTAGTCTGAGCAGATAAATATCTCTGCTACTGAATTACCATTGCTAATGCTCCATTGTAGGCAAGTTATTTAAACCAAAAGAACAAGGCAGTAAGACCTTGTATTTATCAGTTTAGACATGTGAAAAGTAGGCTGGAAGATAGCATACTGGCTGGCAAAGATGATCTACCAGTTTGACTGGCTCAGCCTGTGTTTTGGCAGCTGGAAAGACCAAGCTGGATTGTTCAGTAGGGTTTGCCGTAAGATGTCACTACTGCTATTGTTCCCTTTAGTGTAGTATTTAGTATGTCAAGGCTACAAGTCTTTGCCTAGCATATGTGTATTATTTTGGACAAAACTAAGATCCGGCAAGTACAGCATATTTAACTCCTCTAGTGCCAACAAGATTTAAGTCTCAGTAACCAAGTCCTGCAGAGTCTAACCATAAACCACACTCTTCACAATCTCTATGAATATGATTTTTAAATTCAAATATTTTTAAATTCAACATTGTTCTTTTTTTTATTATTTATTTTTTCCAATTTGGATTTAAAAAGAAAGGCTAAAAAGCATGCATATCACTGTTATTTTACATGCATAAAAAAGAAGTAGATATGTGAACAGGGCTACATTAATCAATGCAAATGATAAAATTTAAAGTACAACTGAAAAATTAATGTCATCTCAGTTGCTTAATGGAAATCCCTGTCCACATTGCTTAAATGGTCTGTCCCAGGACAGTGTAATTAACATCTGTTGATGTTCTTTCCTTTAGCATTTTGACTCCCCTTTCTCTTCTTCTTCTTCTTCTTCTTCTTCTTCTTCTTCTTCTTCTTCCTCTTCTTCTTCTTCTTCTTCTTCTTCTTCTTCTTCAATGTTTTATAAACAATAATGCACAAAATGTACATTAATCAACCATCAGCTATAAGTTCTGTACATTTTCAGTGATTTCCTAGTTTTAAAAGAGCATTATCAAAATTTACATTACATTTATTCAATTAGAAGACACTTTTATCCAAAGCGACTTACAAATGAGAAAATACAAGCAAAGTGATATATCAAGCAGATAACAATACAAGCAATGCTACCATACAAGATCCATTAATTGAGTTCTAGAAGAAGCAAAGTGTGCAGAGTAGAGGTGTAAGTGCAATTATTATTATTATTATTTTTAATGGGTTGGTTAGGTGTTCAAGGAAGAGTCTTTAACTGTTTTTTGAAGATGGCGAGAGATTCTGCGGTTGGAAATTCATTCCACCACGGAGGAACAGTTAGTTTGAATGTTCTTGAAAGGGACCTTGAGCCACGCTGAGTAGGAACTACTAAGTGTCAGTCGCATTCTGAATCATCTGAAGACGTCTGATGGAGCTGGCCATGAGGCCCGAGAGTAGTGAGTTGCAGTAGTCCAGTTTTGAGATAATAAGAGCCTGGACTAGTATCTGTGTAGCATGTTCGGTGAGGTAGGGTCTGATTTTCTTGATGTTGAACAGGATGAATCTACAGGACCATGCAGTTGTTGAGATGTGGCCTGTAAAGGTCAAGCTGTCATCAAGAGTCACCCCCAAGGTTCCTGGCCATCCTGGTTGGCTTGAGTGTGGTTGAGCCGAGCTGTACAGTGAGGTTGTGGTTGACTGAGGGACAGACTGGGATGACGAGAAGCTCGGATTTTGCCAGGTTGAGCTTAAGATGGTGTTACCTTATCCAGACCAAGATGAGGCAAGCAGAGATATGTGCAGAGATGGACGGATCGTCAGGCTGGAAGGACAAACAGAGCTGGGTGTCATCAGCATAGCAATTATATGAGAAGCCATGAGACTCAATCACCTGCCCTAGAGATGTAGTGTAGATAGAAAAGAGGAGTGGACCCAGGACTGATCCCTGTGGAAAGCCAGTTGTGAGTTGCTGAGTTCCAGAAATACCTCCCCTCCGTGACACTTTTTAGGATCTGTCAGAGAGATAGGATTCCACCCAGCGCAGAACCGTTCCGACGATGCCCAGGCTGGAGAGAGTTGACAGAAGGATCTGATGTTTCACAGTGTCATAAGCAGCAGAGGTCTAGTAGGATGAAGACAGGTGATCTAGAGGTTGCTCTTGCTAGTCGTAAGGGTTCAGTGACATAAAGCAGAGCAGTCTCCGTTGAGTGTTTCCTCTTGAAGCCAGACTGCTTGGTGTCCAGGAGGTTGTTCTGTGTGAGAAAATTGGAGAGTTGATTAAAAATGGTTTGTTCAAGAGTTTTGGAAAGAAAAGGGAGGAGGGAAACAGGTCTGTAGTTGTCAACCACAGCAAGGTTAAGTGACGGTTTAATGAGGGAGGATATGTGCCAGTAGAGAGGGATGTGGTAAAGATGTGTGCTAGTGCAGGTAATAGTGTGGGAAAGATGGACTGAAGGTGAGAAGGGATAGGATCAAGAAGACAGGTTGTGGGATGACTAGAGAGAAAGAGTTTAGAGACAGCAGTCTCTGAGAGGGGAGAGAAGGAAGTCAGTTGGGAGTTACATGGAATAGGAGCTGGTCTATGCATGTCTGGGGTTGAGAACTGGTTCCTGATTGATGTAACCTTGTTGGAAAAGAAAGTTGCAAAGTAATCTGCAGTGAGAGAGGTAGGGGAAGGGGGAGGAGAGGGACAGAGAAGAGAGGAAAAGGTATTGAAGAGAGTGCGGGTGTTTGGAGAACTACCAATCTTCTCTTGGTAGTATGTGGCTTTAGCAATGAATATGCTGTTGGAAAAAGAAGAGAGAAGTGTCTGGTTAGGTCAGGTGGGTTGTTAGATTTATGCCATTTCCTTTCAGATGCTCACAGTTTGGCCCGGTTGTTATGCAGAGCTTCTGAGAGCCAAGGGCTAGAGTTTGATGTGTGAGCAGGTTTGGAGGTTAGGGGGCAGGTGCTGTCAAGAGAAGATGTTAGGGTGGAACATAGCATGTCAGTTGCGGTGTTTAAGTCAAGTGAGGAGAGGTGGCTATCAAAAGGAAATAAGGTTGTGACAACGGAGGAGAAAAATGAGGGGAAAAGGGAGCGAAGATTGCGATGAAAAGATATAGAGGGTGGAGACAGTGAAGGGAGAGAGGGGAGAGAAATAGAGAACTAGATAAAGAAATGGTCAGAGGTGTGGAGAGGAGTAATGAGAAGATTGAAAAATTTAGATTAGACTGACAGGAAAAATGCCATGTGTTGACACATGCTAGATAGATAGATAGATAGATAGATAGATATATAGATAGATAGATAGATCGATAGATACTTTATTGAACCCTGAGGGGAAATTCAAGGTCCCAGTAGCACAAGACACACAGTGCGACATACAATACAGTAACATAAAGACAGGTTGCACATGCGGGCTAATACAGTCCATAACCGTGTATGCAGTAAAAACAGTATTGTTATAGAGGGTCAATGGTGCAAGAACGTGTATGCGATGAATGAGATGCAGTGAAAACAGTATAGTTATAGAGGGTCAATAGGACAACCTTAGAACCTAAACAAACTATATTCAGAACGAAAAATCTACTGTATTCATGAAACTTAGAATACTTAGAATGATATCACAGAGGAATTTACCGAAATGTTGATTACTGTTGAATCGACATAAGATTTTACACTGAAAATGGCATAAAAGCAAGAATAACAAGAAAAACAACAATAAAGAAACAAATGTGTAGTCCAATAAATTAAAATAATATTCCAACAAACTTTGCTTTAAAAGTGTTGAGTGTCTTGTTAGTAAAATAAACAATTTAGTTCTAACAACATCAACTTAATAATTTTTGCAAAATTTATGCATATTCAAACAGACAAAGCCTCAACTGCACAAATACATGTCCATTTTTGAAAGTTTCTATACAACAAAAAGAATATCAGTAATAAACTGGCAAATCACTTTTTATTTATTTACATTTTTTTTATTAACGCATTCACCTGTTAATTGCATTGCAGACAAAACTCTGCCTGAACACCCTGGCCGCAAAAGCGCAAAAACTGCTTACGTCACCACAACGCACGATTGAGTGACGTAGTACGCAAGTCTCAGATCCTGGCCTGGGGAAGGAAACGCAGCGGGCTCCAGGGTTTGCGGCTCAAAGCGGAAAATAACTGGAATACTAAAGTATTCCCTTGTGTCTGCCCAGATAAAGAACATAGCATATTTCTGTTGACGCGGACCTTATTGAATATCTTTAAGAGAGTAAGTAAGCATGATCTGTTTCTCAGGACTTTGTTTTGGGGAAGGGTATTGGGCTCCTGATTAGTGCTCGTTGTTGTAGCAGACACAGGCTGAATCCCAAATGGCTCCTTATTTCCTATACAAGTGCACTATAACCTGTTTCGAATAATGGATTCTACTCTCATAGTGCACTAGCTGTAAGTCCAAAAGGAAGCCATTTAGAATTCAGCCACAGCAAATGTTGTGACCTAGCGGTTTAGCTAAACAGGCTCGACAGTGTCAAAATGTGTTTACAACTGCTGTCTGACTGAACGGTTTACAGCTCCATTCATGTAAAGTAGCACAAAATGACCAACATGACAAGCTCATAGCTACTGTTTCGTCCATTATTTGTGTTCTTTTGGTCAGGCGTTGCGTGGCATAACCCCAACATTGATCAGTTTATCCCCAACATGGCTACTTCTGTCTTCAATGTTTAGTTATTTCGTAACTGAATGTAAGGTGTTTTTTATTATTTTTTTTTATTTTATTTTGTAATATGTGGTGGTGTTGTTTATCACTGTGACCATTGTGTCACTCTGGACACTGTCCAAATGCTAAAGTGGATAGAACACAAGAAAACAAGAACAGAACAGGTCACCTGAGATCTGCCAGCTATGGATGTCAAATGCTTGGCAGTAACACACACACACACACACACACACACACACACACACACACACACACACACACAGTGTAAGCAACACAATCTGATTTTTTTTTTTTTTATCGGAGGAAGTCAGTATCTGAATAAACTTATGTTATGGGAACTGGCATTGAAAAAGCACACACTTATAACTCCAGAGCCCATTATGATTTGGTATATTACTCGTGAGTATCTGCTTGAATTTCACCCTTTCAGTGACTCATCCAGTTTTATTTACCTTTATAGACCGGCAGAATATCTTCATTCATCCAGTAAGCCTGTTATCCTGGTCAGGCCTGAAGCTTGTCCTGGGAACGCTGGAATACATCCCCTATGGGATGCCATGGGGCAGTTGTGGCTCAGTCGGTAGAGCGGGTTGTCCACTAATCGTAGGGTTGGCGGTTCGATTCCCGGCCCGTGTGTCTCCACATACTGAAGTGTCCTTGGGCAAGACACTGAACCCCAAGTTGCTCCTGATGGCAAGTTAGCGCCTTGCATGGCAGCTCTGCTACCATTGGTGTGTGAATGTCTGTGTGTGAATAAGTGAATGAGACACAGTGTAAAGCGCTTTGGATAAAAGTGCGATATAAGTGCGCCATTTACCATTTAAATGTGGTTGTGTCACTTTTAGCAGCAATAACTTCAACCAAACGCTTCCGATAACTGGAGATCAGTCTTTCACTTCTAGGACATGTATTTACGCCTACTCTTTGAATCATTGTCTTGCTGCATAAGCTGCATAATCCGGACATTCTCCTTTAGGATTTTTTGGTAGAATAAAATTTTCCCACAATTATTGCAAGTTTCCCAGTCCCTGAAGCAGCAAAGCATCCCCACACAATCACACTTTCTCCACCATGCTTGACTTTAGGTATGATGTTCTTTTTGTGGAATTAGTTGGTCGGTTTATGCCAGATGTAACGGGACCCCTGTCTTCCAAACAGTTCCTCTTTTGACTCATCAATCCACAGAACATTCTACCAAAAGGTTTGAGGATTATCACAGTGTGTTTTGGCAAAATTCAGATGAGACTTAATGTTCTTCTGGGTTAGCAGTAGTTTTCACCTCATCACTCTTCCATGGATGCCATTTTCCACCAGTGTCTTTCTGATCGTGGAGTCATAAACAGTGACCTTTATTGATCCAGGAGAGGCCTGTAGGTCCTTTGATTAGAATCACCTTTATTGCCAAGTACTGTGGGTTTACATGTACAAGGAATTTCTTTGTGTATGGGTGCTTAACAATAACAGTAAAATATTAATAAGATAAACAAAAGAGAAAGTTATGAAAATGAGAAGCATATAATTTTTAAATCAATACATGAATAAATATAAAAATTTAGGAAAATAAAGACAGTAACTGTATATTCGTGCAGGAGGTGCTAAAGTGGGCCAGTGCAAATTCTCTGTGTTGAAGTGAAAAGGTGCAGTATAGCAGTCTGAGTTGGGTGCGTTAATGCAACACATGAAACAATAACGTGGGGTTTTTGTTAATGTAATGTTTAATGCACATGGAAGCAGACAAAATGGTAGGTCCTGAGTATTGTTAATGAGGCCCGTTGTGGATGGAAAGAAATACTGTATGTTCGTCAGGACGAATTTAAATGAGGCGTTTTACAAGTTAAACCATGATTCATGTTGCATTACATTAGCAAACAAAACCCTTTTTATCTAACGGAGTTACGGAAATACTTCTCCTTTGGCATATTGCTTTAAACCTGCTGTATAGTAGGGATGTTCGGACGCAGCCGCTGTATGACTGTAATGCCGGGATGACATCGTTTGATCTCTAGCTTATCCTTTGGCCTAGCAAACGGTCGTGTCAAAAAATACTGGAACCTATCGAGTCACATCAGTGTTAAAGTTGGGCTGCTGTCAGTGGAGAGTACTGCCAGTACTTAACACTTGTTATCTTATTATTATATTTGTAATAAGGTGCTTTGATTAATGATGCACTGGAAGACATTGTTAAACAAGCAGCGAAGAATATTTCAGACTAAATGAATATGGAATGCTGGAAATGAACTTTGGGTCACCTTTGATCATATCCGACCTTAATTTTCACACACGCCACAGTGTACTACAGTCATGCGTCTGATTTATGTAGTGTTTTAACAGACTTATTTACTATTTAATGATCTGATTGGAGATGTATATAATTTTCTTTTTAAAGGTGATGCGGAATCGAATCTGAGCTGTTCGAGGAGTTACGTTTGTACAGAACCAAGACAATAGACAACTATTACCTTAAAAGGTAACAAGAGAGCAAGTGCACTTGGTCACACACACAACGCTTGCATTCAGAGGAAGAGAGCTAAGGGTGTGTCTTCTTGATGTAATAGTGCTCTTCAAAAAACTATGTGCTTTTGCTTTACTTGTGGGTTTATATGGGTGAATTGGGAACGTATGGTGTGTTTGCAGTGACACATTATGAAACTCACGTCTTCGTACCAGGTGCACACGTTTAGCTGTACCATTACTGACGTCCCTCGACTGGATGACACATTCAGTTAATGGCACATTGAGAAACCTTTTCTGGCAAGAGCTCAAGGCTTTTGATTACACATAGTAAGAAAGAAGGTAGAAGGAAAGTGTGTGTGTGTGGGTGTGTGTATGAAATAAATACAATACTCTTAAACGTGAGTAATGAAATGTGAAGAAACTGGTCACGAGCTTGTCTTTTTCTGCTTATTATTATTATTATTATTGATGATGATGATATTATTATTATTATTATTATGAACCCATTTCTGCAGGGAGCTTGTGATGTGCACCGTACAGAACTTGTGCAGAGAAGTCAGACTTTAGGGATTGAAAGAGAATATAGACGTGTGCAGGCAGGTTTGAAAAAGTGATAAATACCTGTACTGCTGTTACTGTTATTGCACTGCTAATGCTTGGAACGACACCTTAATTATAGTGTTAAACTGCTTGTAGGTGTTTAACTGGAGGTGGACTGATGGTGGATTTTTGCCGATAACACATCCATCAACCGATCATTTTTAAAACTGATACTGAATGTAAACATAACACTCAAAGTACAATACTGCTGAACTTTATTACAAAAATAAACAGTACTGACTTTACCGTGAAAATGTCCCGTACGTGTTTGAAATAAATAAATATATAAGTAGGCCTGTCACAATGATGCATTTTTGTTGACCGGTATATCGTCCCAGAAATGATATTGTCATTTTATGCCACTAATTTATATAATAAGATCGAGGAACAAAGAACTTTTAATTCTTAAGTATATTTAGACATCAGACTAAGAAAATGTAATCTCCTAAATAAATAAATAAATAAAACATAAATAAATATTAAATTAATAAATCCAGGTATAGACAGATTTAAATTTATCCCTAGTTAGCAAGCTAGAGGCAACAGTGGTGAGGGAGAAACTCCCCCGGGGAGACATGCGGAAGAAATCTCGAGAGGAACCAGACTCAAAAGGAACCCCTTCCTCTCCTAGAAGACACCATGTAGTTTGATTTATAAAGCATTTATTTTCTGTAACTGTATACTGTCGAGTCAAGCAGTGCTGCATGTGTTGGAAAGATCTTCAGTATAAGCGTCAGGGTAATTTGTTTGATTTCAGTAGAGTTTTTCGCTTCAAGTCTATAAAATCCAGGTGAGGTTATCTACTGTGTAATGACTGAAACTGAGTATAATCTTAGCAAGTGCAATCATTAGGCTGTCCAAGTGAGAACATCAACAATCATCATCAGGGTATGTATGTGGCAGCGACCTCAAGTCAAATCAAACTAATACATTAAAATGAAATAATGCAGGCTTCAGGATGAAGATGGAACTTTTGATGCTGAATCCGAGTCAGGTTCACTAATGGCCTTTGTCAAGTTAATATTCAATTAAATATTGTTACTGCCTTATAGTTGACTTGTATTATGCTTGTTTAGCTAGATGTAGTGTATGTAGTGTATTTTGATTGATTCTGACTCGACACATAGAAATACATAATTAAACTTCATGAAGTTGGAACTTTATAGCATTTATATCTTTTGCGAATTAATAAGGAAGTGTTTTAAAAAAACAGGCCGTGGCATCCTGCGAAGTGAGTCTGTGCCAGATTTTGAAATGGTCACCATTTCATAACGAGTAAGGGTTGACTCAGAGGATTCATTTGAACCTTTTTTCCATGCATGTACAAACGAATGGTGAAAAAAATAATAAAAATCTCCACTTGTTGAGTTGACATGGATACGTCACCAATATCACAATTGTATTTATTTTTTTTACATGGGATTATGATCCACGATATGATCACGGTTATATTCCATGTTGGTTCTTAAGACTATTTTGTAAGTTTCTGAATAGAGCAACCGAACTGATCATCAATTGTTTGGATGAGCATCATATCCTTGACCAGGTACATTTTCACACCTTCAGTGATGTCTTACTCGTTCTCTCAAAGCACGCAAACAAGCAAGGATGTTTTCAAATACATTTGTTATTGCTGGTTACTTCTGCCATGTTTCTGGTTGCGGTGCTGGAACACTCACATGCAACATGTTCTCATGATTTTGGCAAAGTCTTTGGGGTGCTTTCTTGTCGGGTAAATACGTTTATAATGTTTTCTTGACATGCCAATATTAGCTTTGCTTATTTTGCAAACAGCTGTCGTTTCGCGCCGTGTCTGTTGGTGTCTGTCAAATCAAACAAAGAGGAACTGCCTACTCTTGACTATTGGTTTGTTTGTGTGATTGTCAGGAAGAATGCAAGCTGAACCAGTAAATAGATGTTTATCAACATGTGGTTGATAAAACAGATTAGCTTGTATTTTGCTTTCAAAAATTTTTAATAAATAGTTTATAGTATTTTTAATAAATATTAGAAATCCTGATCCTTTCTGCTCTCCGGACCTGCCTGTCTCTGATGTCCTACCTTTGGAAGGAGCTCTCATCTACTCCAATTCCAGATTGCTGGGAGTATGGTTTCTTCTAAGCCATACAGATTTCATATAAATCAATAATAAAGTCTTTCATTATATATTGTTGCCCAGATGAGGATGGGTTCCCTTCCGAGTCTGGTTCCTCTCAAGGTTTCTTCCTCTTAAACATCTTAGGGAGTTTTTCCTTGCCACTGTCGCCAATCTGTGGCTTGCTCAGTTGGGATAATATTCGCACCTTAATATCTGTATACTGTGTTGATATTTCTGTAAAGCTGCTTTGAGACAATGTCTACTGTAAAAAGCGCTATACAAATAAAATTGAATTGAAAAAATTGAATTTCCTTTTTTTTTTTTGTTTTGCGCTATACCTCCAGTTCTCGGCAGAACAGAAAATCTTAACTACTCTCATCACCCCAAACAATCTTTCCTCCACATTTCTCTCTCTCTTTTTTTATCTCTAAATAAAAGTGCACATGAAAGACAGCTCTCGGATTTATTTAGCGAGGATTCTGTGCAGACCAGGCACACTTCAGCAGAGATCTCCCCAGCAGAAACGTTGTACTGTCAGTCGCAAGTGATTCAAGTCAACTTGTGTAAAAGGGTCAGCGAGTACAGGAATCTAGCACCTTAGAGGGTTCATCTGTCTGTGGGGAATTCTTAAAGGTTTAACGTAGAACCCTACAAAAGTGTGGTCATTCATAAAAGGTCCATAAAAGTAAAATCCACAGATTGAAAACTACAAATGTAAAACCATTCAAAGAACCCATGTGAGTGAGTATTATTTCATTTTCGAGTATTGTGTTGACTACAACATTCAGTAAACTTAAGCCCAGGAGATATGTTTTACTTTTAATCATTTGACAGAATATTAGCTGTGGCATACACCTAAAATGTGGGATGTAAGCTTGTTAAATCTAAATAAAGATTTGAAACAGTGCTTTTATGAATCATGCGAAAAAATCAAGCCCTTTCCAAAATCATGAACAAACATGCCTGTTTCTATTAACTTGTAGAGATTAATTGATAACTGCTAACTGATTGCTGGAACTATTGGTTATCGGTAAACATTTTCCTTGGTTATGACTGCTGTGGGAGCGTCATTATACAGTATGAGAGACGCCTCTCGGAGCTCTACAGTGCGACCATTTCACTCGACTGAAAAGTACTTTGTGCGACTGTGAAAAAATATTTAGGCACACCTGTGCGAGTGACCTGTTCAAATAATACAATCGGAATAAAAACTACAGGAAGTCCAAAATGCGCAACAGTTACTTTCGCACTGCTTTTCATCACCTCAGTCAACCGAACAGGTGTGTAAATACTGAATGACCCGAACCTGCGACTGTGACCTGCTTGTGTAGACACAGTGGCGTTGGGTGGAGTAAATTAATAATAATGCTACAAAGTGGGTTTAATTCAAACTTCTTTATTAAATAATTCCTCACCGATCATAATCAAGAGTAGCAAGTGTTCAGTCTGTAAACACACAGTATGCTGCGGCTCTCCTTCAGTCTCTTCACCAACTCTGCACTGTCTGTTATTCACTTCATTTAAGCTCACGGCTGCCAGATATCACTAGAAAAGTCAACTCCAGTTTCCATGTCTGGATTCAAACCCTCCCCCAAAAACAATATTATCAGTGGATATGGCAACACTGTACTGGGTGATCCATCTAAAAGGAACAACAAATAATCAAATAAAATGTAAAGACAGTAAATGTGCATAATTCTAAATGAATCATTTTATATGGAAAATATATTTTATAATGACTTAATAAAATATGAATAAAATGATAAATGAATGTTTAATTACTATCGGTTACATTTAATATCAATTTTACATTAAGCTTAGCAGGCTATTTTTTTAGAAGGCTATTAGCCTTGTTTTTTCCAAATATGGATAATTTTTGTGTTAGTCTACTTTTAGTTAGGACTCTATTGTTTAAGATATTTAAAAAGAAATAGTTTATGCTTTTTTATTTATCAATTAACCAACAGTATTTCTCATTGCCATTATTTGAACTCAGTTAAAAGTGACCATGAGCAGAGAGCTTATATTTATCTGTTTATGACAGACCTCCTGATTAAAGCTTAAACAAGTAAAGATTGGTAACTGGATCAGGTTTGGTCGATCAAGATGACAAGAAATTGGTATCGGTTGTAAAAATCCTGATCGGATTAATTCCCTAATCTCTAACTCACCCAATCACAATCTTTATGAGATTATTCAGATATATACACCATGTACGCAGAGTGGTTCGAGAAATGACTCCAACCCAGAACCCTGACAGTGTTAAATGTCTAATAGTGTCGCTTTAAATATGGCGTTTTTTCAGTTTGGTGGAAAAGATTAATGTTTTATTTATTTATTTATTTATTTATTTGTCTTTTTGGTGCATATAGTCTGTAAAATTAACTGAAAATGTTCAATTTAGTTTATCACAAGGTAAAATAAATTGTCATGGCTCACGCTATGTTCCTAAATTCTGCCATAATTGTCAAGCTCAAGTTTTCCTCATGCCTACTTGTGCGTTATATTGTGATACATTTTTGGCTGTGCTCCTAAATAAATTGTTACCATAAAGTCCTGCCTTTTTCTCTTTCAGATCTGGTGTCGTGGGAACCATTTGAATGCCCAGCACGCATTTAACACGCATATCATCATGAACAGGAATAAGCGTGAGAAAGAGTATTATAGTATAGATGTCGGAGATTCCACATTCACCGTTCTGAAGCGCTACCAGAATTTAAGACCTATCGGCTCTGGAGCACAAGGCATTGTCTGGTAAGTGATTTTCCGTCTTGTAGCCAATGCAATGCACAGAAACTATGCTAAGAACACCATGGAAAAAATATTTCAAGTCAAACACATGGTGAGAGTGGAAGCCACAGTCTGTTGCTTTTTTCTTTTTTATATAGCTCGGCATATGACCACATCTTGGAGAGAAATGTCGCTATTAAGAAACTCAGTCGACCCTTTCAGAACCAGACCCATGCCAAACGGGCATACAGAGAGCTGGTGCTCATGAAGTGCGTCAACCACAAGAACGTAAGCACCGATTTGTATTTGTCTGTGCCCAGAATGCAACTGTACATGCATGCATTTGTGTGTAAAATGTATACAGTATACAACCGCTTATACATAACTGAATTATTAATTCAGCTCTTAGTAGATCTAAAAGCGTCTTATTAAAGCTCTTTGCTTAAGACATAAATGTTTTTATATAAAGTAATATCATCAAATAAACATTAAATATACTTTTTTTTATTTATTTTTTTTATACTAGCATTATTGATCCATTATCCAGATGTGAAAGTGCACTTCATTGATTGATTTGTAATTGCTGCTCTGGATTTCAGCCTACAATTATTGATTTGATCAGACAATTATGCATTCGGCTTAAAAAGGCAGACAATTTAGCATGCTTAACACTGTCACACTTTCTTTCCTATGTTTCTTTGTGTTTCGCAGATCATTGGACTTCTAAATGTATTCACACCACAGAAAACACTTGAAGAGTTTCAAGACGTGTGAGTTTTGTTGTTTTTGACACTTAACGTTGAGAAGCTTGTTCAGAAAGCGAGCCAGTTTTGTTCCTGTCTTCACACATGAATACGGCTAGATATAGATTTTTGCCTCCAGGTGCTTGTCTTTGGAGGAACTGAAGTGAATTGATGCATTCATAAATTTGTTGCTGCTGTGGGGGTGGGGGGGATCCTGTTCACTCTGTTTAGTATTAATGTGCAGTCTGTTCTTGAACTTGCAGCCTGATTGTCTTTCTGAATAGGATGAATAGGCACGAAGAGCTTTTAATATGGAAAAAAAAATATTTGTGAATAACCCTGCTTGCCATAGCTGACGTTTTAAGAGGTGCTTGAATTTCAGAAGTAGGGCATTTTGTACAAACTCATAGAAATTGACCTCTTGCTTTTTCAGTATGTTTTCAGTAATACTGTCAGGGACATGGTAAGAGTTGGTGTGCTCTGGTGCTCTACCTACATTTAGCTCCAAAATTATTGCCAACCTTAATTAAAAATGTAATATTTCAAGCGTCAACATATGGGGTTGATGTTTAGTGCTTCTTAGAACTCCTGTGCTGTCTGACAAGGTTGGAGACACTCGTTCAGAATCCTGGACTACTTTTCGATGCACAACATGTCAAGCACTGCTTAGATTTGCAGAGTTGGGCGCGTTCTGTATTTTATCTGTAGGTTTGTCATCCAGAGACTTAGATGCTCATTAGAGGACATTGATTATGAGTTCCCTCAACCCTTTCTCTGCTGACTTGATTATAGGTTTGGGGGTCATTATCTTGATGAAAAGATCAATCCACTACCATCCTCTTACTAGTCACAAAAGAATACAATTTCTATTTTATTACCATACATGATAATGGCCAAAAGTATTTGGTTTGGATATGGTCTTATCTGACCACGATTTCAGTTGCTGCAAATTGTGGGTTTCCTCTGCACTGCTTCCCCCCACTACCAGACAGCCTGCTTTTGAGTAATGTTGTCTAATTGTTTATAGGGGTTTTTTTTTTTTTTTTGTGCATCATTTTTACCAATTGTCTTGATGGGTGCCAATAATTCTGGAGCTAACAGTATGCTAGGTTTATTCCACCTTTTGTGTCTATATAATGAATTAAGAATGCAATATTGCTATGTGCTTGTAAGGCACACGTGTGTGTAAGCAACAGTATGTAAAGAATGTGTGTGTGTCATTTGCAGTTACCTGGTCATGGAGCTAATGGATGCTAACCTGTGCCAGGTGATTCAGATGGAGCTGGACCACGAGCGACTTTCCTATCTGCTTTACCAGATGCTCTGTGGCATCAAACATCTACATGCAGCTGGCATTATACACAGGGTGAGCCCATTTAACGCTGAGCGTTTGTCTCCTTAGTAGTTCATGCAGATACAGTGGTGAGTGAGAGTTTGTGAACCCTTTAGAATTTTCTATATTTCTGCATATATACGACCTAAAACGTCATCAGATTTTCACACAAGTCCTAAAAATAGATAAAGAGCTACTTAAAGAGGAAACCCACTGACACCAGAGTTGAAGCTGTTCTGTACTGAGGTACGGGCTGAAATTCTTCCAAGCCGATGTACAGGACTGATCAACAGTTACTGGAAACATTTAGTTACAGTTATTGCTGCACAAGGGGGTCACACCAGATACTGAAAGCAAAGGTTCACATACTTTTGCCACTCACAGATATGTAATAGTGGATCATTTTCCTCAGTAAATAAATGACACAGTATAATCTTTTTGTCTCAGTTGTTTAATTGGGTTCTCTTTATCTACTTTTAGGACTTCTGATGTTCTGAACATCTGATGATGTTTTGGGTCATATTTATGCAGAAATCTAGAAAATTCTAAAGGGTTCACAAACTTTCAAGCACCACCGTACGTCCAGTAAGGAGTTCAAAAGTTTGAGTCAACTGCTAAGAACTGTTTACAGGTTTAAAAAAATAAAAATCTGTACAAATTTTATAAAGATGTTACCTAACGAGTACAGTGGTGTGAAAAAGTGTTTGCCCCCTTCCTCATTTCCTGTTCCTTTGCATGTTTGCCACACTTAAGTGTTTCGGAACATCAAACCAATTTAAAC
>JAFFST010053610.1:31617-48609 GCA_022414735.1 Noturus placidus
CGTTTCACTTCTCAAATATCACTGTGTTTGTCTCCTATATGATATATTTAACTGATTTTTTTTAATCCTAAGAACCAACGATTTATGAAGGAAAATATATATATATAAATTTATTTATTTACAATTTAGTCTGGTAATGTGCAGTTTTGGATGTAGCCTTGGCCATTAATTTACTGACATAGGTTTCAATTTTATTTAACAATGGGCATTGTCACAAAGAAGCTTTACAGAAATCGTGATGTAGATTTAGATTTCTACGAGATCTCCAGTGGTGACAGTTGTAAGGAAAAACTCCCTGAGATGACATGAGGAAGACATGTTCAGAGGAATATCTACTTCTGGGTGAGGATATTTAATCTTGTGCCACACTCCACCTCACTTCTGTAAAATATTATATCGATGAGATATCTATACAGTATCTCACAAAAGTAAGTACACCCCTCACGTTTTTGTAAATATTTGATGATATCGTTTCATGTGACCACACTGAAGAAATGACACTTTGCTACAATGTAAAGTAGTGAGTGTACAGCTTGTGTAACAGTGTAAATTTGCTGTCCCCTCAAAATAACTCAACACACAGACATTAATGTCTAAACCGCTGGCAACAAAAATGAGTACACCCCTAAATGAAAATGTCCAAATTGGGCCCAAAGTGTCAATATTTTGTGGCCGCCATTATTTTCCAGAACTGCCTTAACCCTCTTGGGCATGGAGTTCACCAGAGCTTCACAGGTTGCCACTGGAGTCCTCTTCCACTCCTCCATGACGACATCACAGAGTTGGTGAATGTTAGAGACCTTGTGCTCCTCCACCTCCACCGTTTGAGGATGCCCCACAGATGCTCACTGTGTGTGTGTGTATACACACACATTTTATTTATTTATATATAAAATATACAGTGGGGGGAAAAAGTATTTGATCCCCTGCTAATTTTGTACATTTGCCCACTGATAAAGAAATGATCAGTCTATAATTTTAATGGTAGGTTTATTGGAACAGTGAGAGACAGAAAACAACAAGAAAATCCAGAAAAACGCATGTCAAACTTTTTATAAATTAATTTGCATTTTAATAAGGGAAATAAGTATTTGACCCCCTCTCAATCAGAAAGATTTCTGGCTCCCAGGTGTCTTTGATACAGGTAACGAGCTGAGATTAGGAGCACACTCTTAAAGGGAGTGCTCCTAATCTCAGCTTGTTACCTGTATAAAAGACACCTGTCCACAGAAGCAATCAATCAATCAGATTCCAAACTCTCCATCATGGCCAAGACCAAAAAGCTCTCCAAGGATGTCAGGGACAAGATTGTAGACCTACACAAGGCTGGAATGGCTACAAGACCATTGCCAAGCAGCTTGGTGAGAAGGTGACAACAGTTGGCGCGATTATTCGCAAATTTAAAAAAAAACAAAAGAACTGTCAATCTCCCTCGGCCTGGGGCTCCATGCAAGATCTCACCTCATGAAGTTGCAATGATCATGAGAACAGTGAGGAATCAGCCCAGAACTACACGGGAGGATCTTGCCAATGATCTCAAGGCAGCTGGGACCATTGTCACCAAGAAACCAATTGGTAACACACTACGCCGTGAAGGACTGAAATCCTGCAGCGCTCCTGCTCAAGAAAGCACATATACATGCCTGCCTGAAGTTTGCCAATGAATATCTGAATGATTCAGAGGACACCTGGGTGAATGTGTTGTGGTCAGATGAGACCAACATGGAGCTCTTTGGCATCAACTCAACTCGCCGTGTTTTGAGGAAGAGGAATGCTGCCTATGACTTCAAGAACACCATCCCCACCGTCAAACATGGAGGTGGAAACATTATGCTTTGAGGGTGTTTTTCTGCTAAGGGGACAGGACAACTTCACCACATCAAAGGGACGATGGACAGGGCCATGTACCATCAAATCTTGGGTGAGAACTTCCTTCCCTGAGCCAGGGCATTGAAAATTGAAAAGTAATTACTAAGTCATTACCAACTACTAAGTCGTGTTTTGCAGAGGGGTCAGATACTTATTTCCCTCATTAAAATGCAAATCAATTTATAACATTTTTGACATGCGTTTTTCTGGAATTTTTTTGTTATTCTGTCTCTCACTGTTCGAATAAACCTACCATTAAAATTATAGACTGATCATTTCTTCGTTAGTGGGCAAACGTACAAAATCAGCAGAGGATCAAATACTTTTTCCCCCCACTGTGTGTGATATATAATGTGTGTGTAATTTTATATATATATATATATATATATATATATATATATATATAAACATATTACACGCACACGCTATATATAATGTATTGCGTGTGCGTGTAATATGTGTTTATATATATATATATATATATATATAACACACGTGTGTGCAACAATTATTGGCAAAAGGTTAAACAAAATATATTATTTTTCACAGCCCTCTTTGCTCACAAGGGTGCAAATATTAATGGAGGGCACTGTATATTAATGTGTATAAAGTGAACCTGCAGGATTGTATTCTTAAAAAAAATTTTCCCCTTCTAACAGGCTGTTTAGGGCTGAAATCACTTGATCTTTTCGAATGATTATTTCCAATCCATGCACCGTTTTGTGCTTGTCAGAGATTAGAGATTAACATGAAAATATTTTTAAAAAGATTCTCTAGACAGGCACACAACGACAGCTATATTCTCTATGTAGCAGTGGTCGTAATGGTTTCCCAATATTTTTAAAACCAGAAAGATGACCTGGACTAAAAAGATCAGCCACCTTGAGTTAGTTAAAAACTCAGCAGATAGTTTGCGCTCTAAGCTTCTCAAGGATGTATTAGCAGCCATGAAGCATGGCATTACCCATTCCTGGACTAATCCCACCCAAACAGTGCTTTTGTCCACGTTTTCTCCTTAAGCAAGCGAACTCTAGATATTGACCAGTGGAATAAGGTGATCGAGCAGCTGGGCACGCCATCTCAGGAGTTCATGATGAAGCTGAATCAGTCTGTAAGGACCTACGTGGAGAACAGACCCCGATACGCAGGGTACAGTTTTGAGAAGCTTTTCCCAGATGTTCTCTTCCCTGCAGACTCTGACCACAACAAGCTCAAAGGTGAGGGTTTATAACTGTCCCCAGCATGCATCTGTTAAAATCATCTTGATTAAGAACTACCTTATTCCAGGTCAGTGATCTAACTCAGTGGCATGTTATTTTCTAAATGCTTACTGGCTATTTATTAGTTTCTTTTGTTACTAGTAATGTTGATGCATCTACGCGATGTGTTGATGTGTTGTATGACCAACCTCAGTTTATGCACTTTAGTGAATTACAACATGGTTGGCTTTATACTGATTTTTGGTTTAGAGTGATTGTTTTTGTAGATCACACCAAGCAGCTAATTTGCACACAGACTGCCTAAAGAACATCCAAATACGTATATTCATTTCTACCTGTAGCGAGTCAGGCTCGAGACCTTCTGTCCAAAATGCTGGTTATAGATGCATCTAAGCGGATCTCTGTGGACGAGGCCCTGCAGCATCCCTACATCAACGTGTGGTATGATCCGAGTGAAGTTGAGGCGGTAGGCATTTATTTTTTATTCTGTTGTTGATTGTTTTTTTGCCGAACAGCCTAGTGGGCTGGCCTAGAAGAGGCATCTTTGCTTATTGATAGACTGACAGACTGACTGAGTCAGTCCCATTGTTTTGCTTGTATTTCCTCATTTGTAAATTGTTTTGGATTAAAGCGTCTGCTAAATGAATAAATGTACGTGAAAAATACATCATTACGGAGTCTAGCTCCACTAGACTGGTGGCTGTGGTTCAGGTGGTAGAGCCGGGTTCTCCACTAATCCACCAATCGTAGGGTTGACGTTTCGATTCCCGGCCCACATGACTCCACATGCTGAAGTGTCCTTGGGTAAGACACTGAACCCCAAGTTGCTCCTGATGGCAAGTTTGCACCTTGCATGGAAGCTCTACTACCATTGGTGTGTGAATGGGTGAATAAGACACCGTGTAAAGCACTTTGGATAAAAGCGAATTAAAAAAAGGAATATGTGGTTGGTCAGATTTAAGAGAAAGTTGCATATAGTTTACATAGAAATATTCCGTTTTTCATCAAAACCAGATTTTCATTGGTTATACAGAATTTCATTTAAGCAAGTTTTTAATAACTTTTTTGTATTATGTAGAGCAAGTGTGAGCAATTCACATAGTATTAATGTGATTCAGTTACGTTATAAACTCTGTATGTTAGAGCTGATTGGAAGATAATAGTAGAATAGCGCAGAGGTAAACATCACTGCCTCTCTAAAGAACATTTGGCAGATGCCCTTACACAGAGTGACTTATATTTATCTCATTTTATACAATTGAGCAGTTGAGGGTTTTCAATTATACAATTGAGCAGTTGCGGCCTTACTCAAGGGCCCAATAATGGCAGGTTGGCAGTGCTAGGATTTGAACTCACGCCCTTCTCATCGTTAGTCCAACATTTTAACCACTGAGCTAACCACCTCCCACATGAAGTCCGATCTATCAGGGTCTGGACTTGGAATCAGGTCGGCAGCATGAGTCACATGCTCTATCAGTGAACTAATGCTCTGTAACCCTGTTGCCGGGGTTCAGTCCTGCACTGGGTTGAGTGATTTCATTCAGGGCTTTGAAAATACAGAGTAAAATAATGTTGAATGTACGAAAACAAATTGTGTTAATGTAGTGCAATTCATCCGCATGGAACCGATGTACACAATTGAATTAAATAAATCCAATGAGACTGTATGCCAGACCACCTAGCAGGGCAGCCTGGGGGAGGCATTTTTGCTCAGTGATTGATTGTTTTAAACCCATTAATCCCATTGATTGAACCTACATGAGTGTGGAGTCTAGCTAGCTGAATTTTAATCTTGCTATGCTTAGCTAGCAAGCAGTGACTGATACCAGGGACATTCTGTGATATACATGCATCATATAGCACTTGCGTGTCAAATGCTATGCAGCTGATGGCAGTCCAGCAAAATTGATCAGTACTTCAATCAATTTATTATAAACAAATTTTGAACTTTTTGTTTAATTCCAATATTTGCATTAAGAAAAACAGTGTGCAACCTTTTGGCCAGTGATGACTGTCCCAGAGGAAATGTGTTCTGCACTAATTAATACACTGAATCATGGGGCACATCTACACTGAGTGCATTTACGTTCAGACTTCGCACACAGCATTCTGGGATGAGTCGGGGCAATTCATGGTGTGAAGCAAAACACACACACACAGTGTGGTATAAAAAGAAAAAGGAAAAAAAAAGATTTTTAAATAAAATTTAAAACTCCTGGAGGACATCCTCCTTTGGCTAATATTGGCAAAAAAAGAGAGAAAGAGGGGGATAATTTTGTTATCAAACACTCTCTGACAATGACTAATAACAAGTGCTAAGGTGCACTCCTAAACACACCCCTTATACTCTGAATGTAAGCATTAGTTTAAATTCACTGGTATGGTGTCAGGCCAGAAAGATTTATTAAAGCATGAACAGTTGAATAATTATTATTGACATTAGGCTACATTTAGCTGACAGGACACGGGCTGAATGGCGATGCGTGGTGGAACATTAGGAGGTAGTTTATAACCCTGCAATGCTTTAGTGGCATTTACATTACAAACATTACAAACATTACATGGAGCATAACGTTAGCTGGTTTCATGGCAACAATGCCCGCTGCCTCAAACAAACATAATATAGGGGACCGTCTTTCAGGTGCTTCTCCAAATTCCAGGTGTTTCCTCGCTTTGTTTGAAATGAATGATAGCATCGGTTGCACACCGGCACCCAATGCTAGCTTTCCTCTCTTTTCCTCTCAACGAGTCGGGGCGCAGCTAAACTTATCAAGCTACGCTAATCTTCTGCCGTGTTTCCCATGTGCTTGTAGGCCTTCTTCTTCACCACTTGTGGACTAACTAAAACACTTGTGCTTATTTGCTGCCCCCTTCAGTTCCGGAAGAATTGCAACCTAGGTATTGCAATTGCATGTTCTCGTGATATCCCTATCTGTAACACAGTCTGCCTCAAACTGGATGCAATGACTGGGTTGAATAGAAATCATATTTTTGTATGTTACCGTAATAGGATGTGTGATGTAATATGTATGCATGTAGATTGTTGTTGCTATTAGGTGGGAGGAAACCAGGAGAACCCAACACAGGGAGAACATGCAAAACTCCACACATATAGTAACTCTAGTAAGATAAGGATTGAACCACTGACCCTGGAGCTGTAATGCAGCAGTGACTGTGTGCCACCCATGATTACATTAATTACTGGTTTTAGACAAGCCGGCTGATCAACATCACATGCACCAAAATCTTTATAATACGATAGATATAATAATTTTTTTGAGATATTAAATTGCTGTTCTTTGTTCCAGCCTCCACCGTTGATCACAGATAAGCAGCTGGATGAGCGGGAACACACTGTGGACGAGTGGAAAGGTGTTGACTCTTATTGCCAACTTTAATGTTAATGAGTAATGTTGCGTGTATTCACTGAAAAGAAACGGAACTCTTGCTTTCTTGTCAACATTGCATGATTTGCCTACAAACTGATTGCACATAATAATAATAATAATTTTTTTTTTTTTAGATAATCTAAATATTAGATTTGTCATCAGCTCTGTAATAATCTAATTAGTATTTTTTGTTCAAACTCCATCTCCTCCGGAACCTTCTGCTCTCTCATCAGAGCTAATATATAAAGAGGTGCTGGACTGGGAGGAACGCTCGAAAAATGGTGTAATCCGCGGACAACCTGCTTCAGTAGGTTAGTTTAACCCCTTATGTTCTGTTTCTATCAAGATGACTCCTTCATATAAAAATTGTAACTATGTGCTTGGCTTGACTCTATTGCTTATTAATAAAGGATTATATCTTAGAGAGTGTGTTTAGATCAGGGGCATCTAAACTTACAAGCAAAGAGCCAGTGTGGGTGCAGGTTTTCATCAGAGCTCATCAGCACATCAGAGCTCATACTGCACTGTTTGGTGACTTCATAGAATGTTGCAATCTAGTTGATTAGGGGTTAAAGTTAAAGATGTTGCACTTCTGATTGGAAGGTCGTAAGTTCAAATCCCATCATCGCCAAGCTGTTACTGACTACGTTTACATGGATAGCAGTAATCTAATTATTGACCTAACTTTTATTTAAGATAATGTGATTAAGGTGTTTACATGAGTCACTTTTAGAGGAGAATACTCCTCTCATGTACCCGTTTTACATGTTATAGATCATAATTAGATTAACAGCACACGTCATTACGTCACCGCGCCACGCCATCCGACGTCCCTCCAGAATTTCACGTATCAACATACAGTTCGTCTTCGTTATGGTACCGTATATGGTTTTAGGTGTTATTTAATTTTTTTTACGAACGCTTCAAGTGCAGTTAATTGTTTGTCATGCTGTATGTGCAAATAGACGACTACTTGAAGCCGTGGGCTGTGTCCCAAACTGTGTACTTACTGTCTATATATAAGCTGGGATACATGTATTTTTCCTACTACAGGCCTATAGTAGGAAAATACACGGTTTGGGACATAGCCGTGCTCTCATTTTCGCCGTAAAACGGTTGAGCACTGCCGTGTGTGATCGTGTCCTGTCGCAAAATGCTTTGAAAACTCTCATTGATGTGATTTAAGGTTAGTACATGTCTGTAATACACGTCCATAATGTGACTTAAACTCCACCTGTTTTAATGTGATTTGTGTTTACTTCGAGTATGACTTTAATCGGATTAAGGTAATTAAAAATTGCTGTTGTCCATGTAAACGCACTGACTGCTGCACCCTTGAGCAAGGCCCTTAACTGCTCAGTTGTACAGTATAAATAAGATGAATATAAGTCGCCCTGGATTATGGCATCTGCCAAATGTAAATGGTATAGTTAACAACACTATACACTCTACTGGTCTTCGATAACGTTTCCAGTCTGACAGTTTGATTTTTCTTTGTTATTCATAGCACAGGTGCAGCAGTGACCAGCGGCTCCCAGCAGAACTCCACATCCTCCTCGTCCTCCATGTCCTCTGTCCTCGCACTGTCCTCAGAGACAGAAAGCAGCTCGGAGACTTTGTTCTCCTCCTCATCCACCAGGCCAGTGGGCTGCTGCAGTTGACCATCACACCATCCTTCTCACCTGTGTGACGTTCCTACATTTTTTTTTCAGACTGACTCATTTCTTTTCGATCAGGGGAAAAAGTCAGAGTAAGGTGGGAGTTTTTAAAAGGCACCTTAAGAAGCTTTTACACCAAACCAGCGTTACTTTGGTTGCTTTTCTTTGGGGGGGGCTCAATTTAGTGTCAGACTGAAACTACCGCAGCATCTCCTCAATGCCATTTTGATCACTTGTAACGGTTGTATGAAAAATTTATATTTGAAGAGGCTTTGAATTTCAAGATTGCTATGAGCCAAGTTGATCGCAGTTTAGCAGAATGGCACATTGTGTTAAAGACTCAGCTCTTCAATTCTGTTACTGTTTTAGAGTTAAATACAATGCATCTTGAATGAATTTCCACAATATTTGTTTAATAAGCAAATATTACTTTAGAGTCTTTCTCGCATGACTTAATGTTGAGATCAGGTCACAACACACTTATTCAGTTCTTTCACTATTTTACAAAAAAAATATTTATAATAGGTATTTTAACACTTATTTTGTCTGCGCATTTATTTTTTATTTTTGGTTGATTTTGCTACAGTACTTTATAGACTCAATACACCATTTTGTTTCATATATGTTTCTGTATGTGACCCATACTGTACAGGTATTGATGGTAAAATCTAAAAGAAAGTAAAGGGTAAATTAAAGGTTATAATATTATTATTATTATTATTATTATTATTATTATTATTATTATTATTATTATTACTATCATTTTGGTCTTTAGTGCTTTGTACAGCTTGGCCCTGGAATGTTGCAGGGCTCTTTAAAGGTTAACAGTTGTTGTGGACAGAACATTTGTGAACCCCTATTTACAATATAGATCATGTCTCTAAATGGCACAGTGCATTCTGGGTATTCTGTGCCTGCTAGAATGTGTCACCTGGACACTATCTAATGCAGTGCATTACAGGACTTTGTGAGTGTGCTGGGCATTTTCCAGTAAGCTTTATATTATGACTCGAAATACAGGAAATACATTGGCGTGATTGCAGTGGAATGTATGAATAGCAGTAAAGATAAAGTAAGTTATGATTTGAAATGATTAAGAATATAGTGATGTTAGATTGTACTAAAAAGCTGTCTTAGTCAGATATTCTGTTGGTAACGCTTTGCATTAAGCGTCCATTATGTGATGTTATTTAATACACATTACTATGTACAAACCATAAACTTCAGCATTAATAATCCATACGTAACATTCAAAAACAAAGTAATAACACTTGTATTAATTGATGCTATTTAAAAATATATATATATTAATAATAAACCAAATATTCAGCACCTCTAATAACCAATGTTCATACTTGTAAAAAAAAAAAAAACAAGCCTACAAAGATGTGGGCAACATGACCATCACCTTAATGAACATGTGGTTGTTAACTGGGAAATTCAGAACCTAAGCTGAAAAGAAAGTTATGTTTACACCTTAACACCAGAATTCAGTAAGTTAATAAACATGTAATAACATGCTGTAATTGTTAACATCATGCTGAAGTTTATGGTTTGTTAATGTTGAATAAAGCTGTAAATAATGTTAGTTAAGGGAAACTTAATGAAAAGTGTTACCTTACTATTATTATGTAATTTTTGTAAAGGTGAATAGTTTTTGTTTCTTTTTTTTATTTATTTTTTATTTTTTTTTATTTTATAGAATTCAGTACAATTCGCTAACCTTGAATAACCATCTTTTATTGCTCTTTCAGTAACTACATCCCAGATTAATGTAATCTGTAGATCTGTGACTAGATTTGTATGCCTGCCTGTTGATGCAATGCAAACAAAACAAGTCTGTGCTAAATCCTAAACCTGTATGCAATAGCGGTTTCCTTTTGGAGTCATTTTCATGTTCCGTATGAAAGTGCCTGTGTCAATTGTTTGCAAATAACTCCTAAAAAAGTCATATTTCTTGGAAATTCCAGAGCAGATCACAGTTCGTATGATGTATGGAGTGTCTTTTATTTTTATTTTTTTTATTGGTCTGATCGATTCAAAGACTGTTTGAGTGATAGCGTGTCATGCGTACCATGATTAACGTGACAGTCTTTGATTTCATTAGAATAGATTTTAGCAGGATGTAGAAAAGTAGTTAAATTGTAAATGTTCACGAATGACAGTTGTATATTCATTGGAGCTGTAAGTTTGAAGAAAAGCTGATGTTCATGTGGTGGTGGTCTTTGACATGGTGTTATAGCATGTAAAACGTTACGTTATTGAGGGTTTATGTACGTATGTAAGCAGATAATACAGAATGTCCGGCCAACAAATTTTATGTCTCTTGAATCTTCGTACATCACAGGGTTCTACACATTTGCAGATAGCTTTTTGTCCTTTGTTGTATTTTTGTTCTAAGTGCTCTTATATTTCTTTGGCCTTCTTTCTGAAGGCAGCATTTGATGAATTTTTTGATGGGATTTCACCTTTTTATGAATTTGCTTTTCTTTTACTTCTTCGAATGTGATGGCGCAATTACAATTCTATCACATTACAATGACATTATAATTCTAATTAAAGTACACATTGATCAACTACCTCACTCCAAATTTCTACAACTTCTTGGATATTTAGCTGCCCATTACGTGTCCAGGATGTGTTAATACAAATTCCATTATTTATTTATTTGAAAGTTTGTCAATAGTAGAAAACGTCTAGTTTTGTACAGTATGTATATTTCACGTAGAAGTAAAAGGACTGTAATGTAAATTTTGTTCTTCTTCTTTTCCTTTTTTTTTTTTAAACAGTTCATGTGCAATACCATCTGCTCTGTGTGCTTAGTGTAAGTGTATTTAGCTACAGTATGCTAGCTGTATGTTCCCAAAGGTAGAGAAATGTTAGGTACTGCCAATTCAGTTTAATTCAGCTAAAATAAAATGCTAAATTCATGAATTTATATCTTTTAATTTTAATTTCGTTCTCTGTGACTCAGAGTTATTTTGTGTCACAAAAAAGATGGATCTAGACAGAGGTGTATGATTTACATGGCCAATGGATCATTCTAGCAAGGCTGAAAGAAGAAAAAAAAATAAAAAATCCCTGAAAGCCTACTTGTATAAGCTGGTCTATAATATTTGCTAGCAATACTGGCAATGCAAAATCCTTACCCTGTGTGCTCCTTCCTGCATACAGACTATCAGAAGTGCACTACTAGAATAAATGCACTGGGATCTCACCAAGCCAATGTTAAAACATTACTGCAAATAAATATTTCTGTTGGAATTATTCTTTTTGTCTGATTTCTATTGCTCCTGAAACACAGCAGAAACCTTTTAATATTTCATCCCCCATCCCATCTTCACTACAGGCTTCTGGTTTCTCCGTTATATCTGGCTGTGTACATACTTCTCACATTTTATTGGCCATTTAAGAAACAAACAAATAAAAAAAATACATCTATAAATAATTCTATGTTCCAGTTTTCTGTTTAATTGCACGTATTTGTGTACAGATACATAGCACCACATTAACTGGTCAGCGATTCAAAAATATAACACTTAAGCACATTGAGATGGATTGTGTATGACATCCTAATATGCTCGACAGTCATTAAAAAATAAAATAAAATGAAAAACAGGTTCGAAGTATATCCAGAAATAGACTTTAGTGTAAGAAACTACTGAAGCCAGAGGAACATTCTGTAATTTGGTCAATAAAAGCAACACATAGAAGTATTAGAAATACTGGATGGGAAGCAACAAAACATCCATTGCACTTATGGCCATGTGACATATTTATCACTTCCAGTTGTAATACAATAGATTTATAAACACTGACTGCTCCTTTATATAAAGGTATAACATAAAAGGGATGTAACAACTTTCATAGGTGTTGTTACTCAAATATTACTTCAGTGCCTGATTTGAACACATCCAACATGAAATATACACATCACAACCCTGTAATGATTTTTCACACTGTAAAATATGCTCAAAATTATAATCACCCAACACAGTGAGCACATTCTTATAACATTTATATTAACCTCTAATCACTTTCTTAAATATCTCATAAAATCTGAGAATAACCCATAATTCCCATGTAAGATTTGTTTTACGTTGACTTTAACTCTCACAAGTCCTTTCCTTTTAATATATAAGAATACAACACATTAAATGTTTCCAATATTAATTCCAAAACTGGGAACTATTCTAGTCAAGCAAACCAGGTGATAGTTTTCAACACAAAATCTCCACAAAGGCACTGTCATTACAATTCTTACTTTTTTTTTTCTTCTAGGGTAGAGGTCACACTTTATGTTCCCAAACCAAATAATGCCAGCAATTTATATAGGCTTTGGTTATGAATGATTACGTTGCATTAGTTGGTGAACTGTCACTTTACCTGGACTAAGAGCCAGACAAAACAGCTGTAAGTGTAAACAACTGGCTAAATAGCCTAACATTATTGGTAGGAACTGGCTACCCTAACATCCACAGTGATATGTTGTAGACCTTGGTGAGTAAGGCCTTGTGTCCATCCTTACATATTCTGTCATCCTTTAGGTCCTGGCCAAGACAATCATGTAACATGAGGTTAGAGAAATAGTCATGGAATAAACATGGAATTTCAGATCACACACTTCTAGAGAGACCTGAGGAAATGCAGAGACAGTACTGCCCATAGTTACAGACTGGTTTGTGGATCATTTCCATCATTCCCTAAACACACAGAAACTAAATGTCACTTGTTCTTGTTCCGAGAGCCAGATCCCCAAGTGTAGAAAAGAAGTCCTCCATTTCTTTTTCCAGGAGCCGATTACGGTTTTCGGCATCCTCCCGGGCCCTTTCAGAGTTCCTCAGTTTGATTTCTAGCATTCTTTGTTTCTTTCTTTCCTGTTCCATGTCATGCTCTAATCTTTCCATCTGGACATGGAGGAGTGCACTTGACTCTTCCAGCCTGCAGAGTGGAATAAAGGAGTCAAGGAAACTTTAACACAATGGATCCTTTTTTAGATACAATTAGGAGTCTTAATTAAGGATACAGTTATGGATGACTAAAAGTATAAGACTTACTTGTTGATTCTGGTTTCATAAACCAGTTTCTGACTCTTCAGTTCCTCTTTCAGTGCTGCTACCACACTGACCAAGGATGAGGAGCTTTCATCAGTATCCTCGGACATGAATGTGATGACTGGAACTACATTGTTTATATTGGTGTCACTGCTGCAGGTTGACACCATATTGCCACTAGCATCCTCTTGCTCTATGTAGTTTACTTCATCAATTGTTGGTTCTGGATCAACAGAATTTTCATCTGACTCTGTCCTATTGTCTGCCTCTATGTTGTCTCTTCCTGACACTGAGATCTCGCAAGATAAGGTGGACCATTGAGAGCTGTCTACACTGGGAACACATCCAGGGCTTGACGAGTATGTGACATTGTCATAGGTTGACAGTCTTTGGGACGACCCAGAATCCTTTGCACGTTCACCTGTGGAAGTACGACGGTGCCCTCTCAATGATGAGAGTCCGTTCATGAGCCAGTTTCCACTGGAGACATTGCTCACATCTACTGATGGACCAGCAGTTTTGGCAGGTTGTTGTCGTGGTGAGGAACCTTTGAAATATTTCCAGGAAGGTAATGTTTTGGCTTGCTTGCTTGGACTGATTGCTGTCTCAGCTTTTCCTTGAGAGACTGATTTAGGAGATGGACCTCCTGGGATACCATCCAGGGATGAGGTACTACTGCTGCTGGGGTTGTCACTAGTGTTGGGGTTCTTCCCAGGAGGTGTCAGGCTTTGGAGATCTTCCTCAGAGATCCAGCCAACAAGGTTGGACTGCTGGTGGTGCTGGCACTGAGATCTCACCTCCATGGAGACTTCAGTAGCTTCAAGCTCTTGATCTGGATACAGCTGATCGTGCTTGCTGATAAGTACAGTCATGAGATGCTGGACCAAGGAGGTTCCTGCCAAATGTAATGGGGAAATGTCTAAGAAGCTTTACTTCCAAACTGTCAAAGTAAAAAAAAAAAATACTCCAAACTGTGGTCTGAAATGAAAAGACTTTAGTGCAATGTCTGTCATCAGATCAAATTTAACCCTGAGACACAATTAGAGAGGTAATGAATTTACTTTTTCAATTGATGACCAACGCATACCTTCCATGATAGCTACTGGGTCCTCCATTTTAGGACGAAGAATGTTTGGTCCAAACACAGTGGCCAAGTTCTGTACACTCATTTTGTTTTCACCCGAGTGTGACTGTACTTCATCAAGGAACCTAAACGTTCAGACACAATAAATATTTTACTAGGCTGGAGGGAAATTGGTTCAGTATTTTACTTAACTCCTAAAGCCTGTACTATGGACATACTTGCAAATATATTTGAGGAGGTTGTAGTTAGCAGAGGGAAGAGTCTTCACTTGCTGCCCTAATTCTTGTAGTCCCTGTGAATAGTGGTGGCACAAAATTTAAACGTGCAGCCTTGATAAAGACTATGTTGCATCACGAGGTTAATTCCACCACAGCAGTTGTGACAGCAATGTGTACATAACACCACAACTGTCCATGCTTGCAGCTTCTTGTTTCGCTACAGGGGATAGTTCTAGCAGATCATTTCTATATCATAATTACTTACCTCCTCTTCATCTTTGGCCAGAAACTGAGCACAAGTAAGAAAATCGTCATATTTGCAGAAGGGGATGACTGGCTCAGGCAGCTCTCTGAGGTAAAGCTTCAGCAGGGAAGCCACAGTGTGGACATCAGTGTTACTGCAAATGGTTTAAGTGTTAGTTATGATAGTTTATGAACATTAGTCATGATAGTTCATTCATTCATCCATCTTAAGTAACCATTTTGTCATGATCTCGGGAACACTGGGTGTGAGGAGGATGCCAGTCCATTGCAGGACACCATGAACATGCACATTCACACACTCAATCATACCTATGGTCAACTTAGCAAAGCCAATTCAGCTGCTGGTGCAGGGGTGTCCAATCTTATCTGCAAAGAGCCGGTGTGGTTGCAAGTGGTCGTTCCAATCATGCAGAAGCCACACCTTATTCCACCTGTTTAATTGCTTGATCTCGGCTTACAGTAAACTATCAGATATGGTTTCGGCTTTGTTGAAATGAAAACCTATACCCACACCTGGATAAAATTGAACATCCATGTGCTGGCAGGTTTTTGGGATGTGAAAAGAAACTAGAAAACCCAGAGGAAACATGGGGAAGAACATGTGAAACTCCATGCAGACAATAACCCATAATCAGGATCTAACCAGGGACCGCCTAGTCATTTTTGTCAATATGCTTTTTATAAATATAATACAAAATTATAGTCAAACAGCATAATACATGCAAAGACTATCCCATTAGCACAGACTGTATCTTTTCATTTTATTGCAATCCAATTTATTACAAAAATTATTTTCAAAATACCCAAAATATCTCCATCAGTTACTGGTGATAAAAATAATAAGATATACTGATACACAAATTCTGACCCAAAAATTCTGTACCTGTCAAACTGAGGTTTCTCTCCACAGTCAAAAGCATCCTGAAGCTCTTTGACCAGGTTGGCCTGGCCTGGCATCCTGAAGAGACCCTCCTCATCGAGTCCTCTCTCTCTAATAAAATTCACACACTGCTCGACTAAAAGTGGGGCGAGTCGAACACCAAATTTTTTTTCGTACTGGACTGTGTCCTCCAGGCCTTGTCCAAAAATTCCTATCAAATATAGTACAAAACAGAATACAGCCTATGCTATTACATTTGCAGTTAACTGTAAAGAAATACCTACACTTCAATATTTGTCTAATACATGCATGTAAATTATTTAGGATATTATGATTCTGTAACACAAATATAATATAACGCGTCATCTAAGCAGCATTTGAAAAATCCTGCGAAAAACCTGCTCTTCTCCATCTGATGTCCAGACCATACTTCTGATGATACAACCGGTGTGCAGTACCGTTGTCAAATACTGGGCAAAAATCATAGTAGTTCAAAGAGGAACATGAACTACAAAAGAACAACTGTTCTTCAGGGACAAAAAATGGCATATTTTTGATTTTCTTGAACATCTGGTCATTGGTTTCCCATTCCTGTGTGTCGCATAGTGCTCGTCTTGACGAGTGAGATAGAAATAGCACGCAGGAACGTTGACAGAGTCTGATCTATCAAAGCTTAAAGGCAGACGGAAAGTTTTCAAATGAAATGTTACCGAAGAAAATGGATTAGAGATGTAGTCCTTATTACGTAACACACCAGTTTATTCCTTTGAGGAAAATCAGCGGCTGGCTAATAAACACCTTGGCGTCAGTGCTATTTCTGTAAGTGGGGAAGTCAGAAACATCCCTGACACTCGCTGGTAAGAGAATATCTCCCTAGTCCTACTTGGGTATATACGCTATATTTAGTATACATGAGATCTACATTTTAATTGTTGTAGGTCTACAAGTCCAGTGCCACTGAAGTTATAAGAATAGTTCAAATGCGAGCAAATGTTCAGTCTTCATTTAAGTTTTAACTGGCAGAATCAAGATTTGTTTGATATGATATACACACAGAACATTACAACCCTACACAGATACCACAATGCCACTATCTGTATCTGTATCAATGACTGTACAGATGACATATCAGCTTCACTTTTAAACCCCTTTTACAATGTACATCCATATACAGGCACTGATCTGTATCCATTTAGGGTTCCAGAGATTTGAATCTGTATTCAGATTTCAGGCAGACGAAGACATGACCTAAATCGGAAGGGTTTTTGTGTAGTTATATTTGTTTGTTTAGTTTCCTCTATTTCCCACTTTATATTAAATAAATAAATAAATAAATAAATAAATAAATATATATAC
>JAFFST010053610.1:91288-109541 GCA_022414735.1 Noturus placidus
AACGTGGCAAAAGGTCGAACAGTTCAAGGGGGCCGAATACTTTCGCAAGGCACTGTAAGTGTGCCATTTAATAATCTTTGTTATTGTAACAATAACTTATTTTCCTATAACAATCCCCTAAGTGTTTTCTTCTGCACAAGTACAAAATTATGAATGATGTTATTTTATGTAAGATCATAGAAATGTTATTTGATTGTGCAGCTACATGCTGTGTGTGTGTGTGTGTGTGTGTGTGTGTGTGTGTGTGTGTGTGTGTGTGTGTGTGTGTGTGATAACTCTGTGTACATTGTAGTTGCATGTATGTGAAATGTGATCTTGGGATGTTCTTGGTGATCTTGGGAGTACATTTCACCCTCAGTCTCGCTCTCAGGTTTGTGTGTCAGTGTATTTGGCCAGTCTGGTTTCTTCTTTCTGCTACTGAGGAATCCGTCTCCTTATTTTCTCCATGTTCCATCTCTCATCTCCTCTGGTCAAAACAACTCGGATGGAAAACATGATGATGGAAGTTGGTAAATGGGTCATTGTTTGGGCCCATGGAACTGAATCAAGCAAATCTGACTGTCCACTGACTCTAATAAAAATGTACTAAAGTAAGATGAATAAGAAAAATACATGACCTATTTTAAGCCAAATTTAAACCAAAGGCTCTTTCCATTTCACAAATGGATGTTTAGAGACTTAGACATAAGTCTATGATAACTGTAGGACCTGCACATTTGTATAGTTATGTATATATATTTTTAAGAGTTCAACTGATTTGACATTTATTTTTTAAAAACAAGGAATTGTGTGTTGTTTTGTGTGTATCAACCTTAACATAACTGAGGAAGGGCCACCTTTTTTTACAGTCCACAACTGTGAATGTGGAAAATATACAGTGTAATATATAATATATTAAATCAAGTCATTGTTAAAAGCATGTGTTCTTAGTCTCTTCATGTTAGTCAAAACATTATTTGTATGTTGGTTTGGTGCAACTACCCACACATTTTGATGACTTTAGTTCCCAAATTGTTAAATATTTCACATCAGCCTTTATACGACTCCTATAATTTACACCGATAAGGCCATCTAGTACTGCTTGACATTTTGCTTATTATTTTTTACTAAAGAAGTGGGTTTGTGGAAAACTAAATTTGTCTTTGAGACATCTAGAGTTAAGCTCGTAGGTATGGAGCTTAGAGTCGGTTTATTTAGTCAGCAGGAGGATGTGGATTTTACATGCTTTATTATTGCAACACCCTCTATTTAAGTAGTGCACTGACTTCCTCCACCTGCTTTGCTTACTTTATTATTGTACAGTGTCATGTTACTACGTTAGCGTAAATAAAAAGATTTTATTTTTAGGATTTTTAAATAATTTAATCGTTTCCCCTTCATTTACTTTTGGTGTTTGATTACTATAGAAGGGGATCTATTTCTTGAAATGTCTGTAGGTTGATTTGCTAACATCTTGCTGGCTGTTGCCACACCGATGTCACCATCTTGGAAGAGACTGCTGCAGAATGCACTAGGAATAAAACACAACAGGATGTGCTGTTATAGGAAAATAATCCACAACACGGTGGTCTGAGGCCCTTAGGAGCCACCCTGAAGAGCATTAATTTCTCTATAAGAGCATGTCTTGAAGTTTTATATTGCTCATATAACACAGCAATTTGTCTACTATTACAATTAACATTGTATTAATGAAAAACACATCATACTTTTTTTAACCATTTCTAGTTACATTTAACGCTGTGGAACATCTATACGACAAGTTAGTTTTTGTTATCAGTAATGTTGTAGGTTCTCCTTCTGCCCAATCAGATTTGAGAATTCTGCAATACTGTGCTATATTAGATAAAATCTTAATTTCATGGTTAAACAAAATCCAATGGAAATTATGGTTTAAGGATGACAGGGACATTTGCATCATACTTTTTAAGAGCTTATTTTGTGATTTAATAATAAGATACTTTCACATTTTATGAAAATAATGATTGAATATGTAGTTGAATTACAGGATAAATTTTCAGGATGAATTTGGTGAAGTTCATCACCAGTGACATTTGTGGCTATACAACTGCATAATTGTAAATGGAGGCAAGCTGCATATTAATGTAAGTACTAAACCCTGTCTGTTTAATGAGGAATGTTTTCTGAAAACAGTTACCAATGGCAATTTGTTTACAAAAACCCATTTCAGGTTTGTAATTAGTAGGGAATAATGTCTAGAAATGTTATATTTGTTTATCATGATCTTTATAATAATAATAATAATAATAATAATAATAATAATAATAATAATAATAATAATAATAATTGCAAGATAAAGTGCAAGATAAATGTAACTGTATTCAAGATAGTGACATAATTTTCTGCATTTATTGTCAATTGGCAATGAATCAAACACGGCCATTTGACTTTTTTATACTTTATATAAAAAAAAAACAACAATACAAATAAGTACCAATAACATACAGGACACATATAAGGTATACATTAATCAAGTTAACCTGGTTACCATGTCAACATGTTTACACAAATTGCACAATCTCTTATTCTTTTATGAAACTTTAGCAGTATGCTGACATAAGTGTGTGGCTGGAAAGAGTGAAATCGATGCAGTGTGTGCTGTTTGCGTGAGCTGAGGATGGCCTTATTGTGCTGGATTCACAGCTGGTACTTATTAGTAGTGCACGCAGTGGCCTCCCATTATGCTCAGTATGGTTTGGAGGAGTGTTTCATTTTCACAGTTAAATAACGTTCCCAGATGAAGGTTTGTTATAATGTCAGTACCCTTTTCTAAATGGAAGAGGTTAATGACATCCCATAATTCTGTGCAACATGAGAGTTTCCATGTTGGTTTCTGTTTGTTTGGAACATGAAGCTTTTCCAGAGAGGAGTCCAATGGATTCATAAAATATAGTGAATAAAAACAATAAAATATTGGAAAAGATGCAGATGAAAACCAGTTAAGCTGCTCAGGAATAGTGGTTGTACACTTCCATCTGTCTATAATGAACAGTTATAATAGATATTTATGCAAATGTTCTTATTGTGGTTTATTGTGTGATATTTTTTTGAGTACACTGTGTAATAGGTCAAATCTCTTCTATTGACAATCATGAAGTTGTATTAAAGTACTATGCTACAATACTGTAAGCACTTATAACAAACAGTACCTTTTGTACTGTTACTGTGTACTTTTACCTAGAAAAATACATGTAGTGCACCTTAAAACTTTACTGTAAAATGCAATTACATTTCAGTTATGTACCTTAAATCTTTTTAAAGCCAGACTATATCTATATTTCCAAGTTCAAATGAAAATAGTATCACACCATTGGCAAGAAAAGTAATTTTTTTTTTCTTTTTTTTCAGGTTATATGGTTTTATATTGTCATAGGTTACAACTGTGCATGTGTTGTGTTATGCTGTTGCACACAGACAGATTTTCAAGATTGCCAGCTCCACCTATTTATTACCATATAAATTAGCTTCTTTATGTGTGTGTGTGTGTGTGTGTGTGTGTGTGTGTGTGTGTGTGTGTGTGTGTGCAGTATATACATATATACAGGTTTTTCAATTCAATAATGTCGATGTACGTTGAATGGCAATTACGGATATTTTGATTCTGATCTCTAAACATTGGTGGAGACAGATATGAAAGTTCTCATTATCATTTTAGCCAGTATTTTGCTCATACATTAGCTTAGCATGCACTAAAGAGATAAACATAACGTCATATACAGTGATTAAAGCAAACATGATTATTTCAATATTTTGCTCATGTCTGGATTTCCAACTCTAACTAGCAATCAAGGTCTACCTTGGATCACTATTTCCTGCATTGCCAAGCAGGGAGTTGATCTTGGCACGCAAATGAAAGGGGACCCCTGATAACAGGAGTAGTTACAGGGGAGTCGATGGTTGAAAAAGGCTGTTTATACAGCTATGAGATGTGTCAGACAAAACACAGTGGAATGTTCTTTACCACTATCTGAGCCATCAATTGGCCCGGCGTCTTGTGTAGCAGTCTATATGCAGAGTGGTTTAGTTTTTCAATAATAAAAATAAGAAAACACAACATGAACAAAGAATTACAATTCAACACTATGTTACAAATCTGGTGACAAAAGTTTACTAGACATTTTCAATAATATTGAGCATTATAAATAATCAATAATAGAGCAAAACGATTTTGTCCTACACCATTTTGTCTTCAAAAAGGATTTGGGCGTACACAGTTCCTGTCTTTGAAGTTTTGGCATCTGGGAGAGGTTTCACCAGTTCAAGTTCTGCATAAGTTAAACTCTCCTCTGCAATCTTTGGCTGTAATATCAGAGAGATAGTTACATTCAATGTTGTCCGTGAGACAAGTTAGTTCCAGTTACCCCTTATGGTATAGCAGCTAAACAGTATTCACCTCACCAACTTCTTTTTTTCTTTCTATTGTAATATGGCAAAAAATGTTTTTGTCATTACCACTAGTTGCTGTGATAACCTGCAAAGCTTTGCTGTGGCTTAAATGCTTAAATTATAAAATAATGACATTCCATAAAATCAATGACTAGCTAACATCACATCAGTGAATCAATGACATAAAATAATATTACTGTTATCCCTCCAAAGTTGATTATTTTCCAATGACAGAACATTTGAAAGTGTTTTATTCCTCATATACCACATTAACCACATTTTAATGTATTAATGAATGTCATGTCATACTTTTAACATATAGCATTCTCCTTTCGAAAGACTTTGCTGTACTGGAAAACCTATTGGCTGTTATGAAGAACTGACACTGGAGACTCCTTTCGTAAATATTAAAAGTCCCCATACAGAAAGCCTGGCTATATTAACAATTATTTTATTTTCCTTGTTAGACAACAACATGTTTTAATATGTTTGTTATTGGGCTTAGATGATGTGGTGCACCATTAATATCATTAATATAATCCTTGTTATCAATAATTCAATAGTGCTGTGGTATAATAATTATTAATGTACTGATAATTAATGTAAAGATATACTGGGCTCTTTAAAATTAGGTTCCTCTAAAAAAATCCAATTGCTGGTAAAGAAAGGATGAGGGTTAGCCATACTTGGTGAACTCACCAACATGATCTTTCTTGGTTGAGGTTTTAAAAGTTTGGGCTTTCTCAGTCTGTCAGCAATGGGTGCTGGTAAATAAAGCATAGGTGAAGTTATGAGTAAGGTAAAGGAGTAAGATAGACTTTTGTTATAAATTAAGGCCTTTATGCAATTAATTGAGAGATAAGCACCACTTCTACCTTTAGCTGGGATCTGTGGTGGCTCCTCCACTTGTTCTGTTTTTTTCTTCATCTTGTAATTCTTTTGCTTCTTGGGAAGAGCTGGAGATAGGCTAACTAAACTTGTGACTGTTTCTCCAGAACTGAGCAGAGACATGAATTAGTTTACCGATCATGGCTAGCAATCTTCCACTTACACAGCATGGCTTTTTTTTTTTTTTTTTTTAATTATTATTAAATAGACTCACCTGTTTTGGGGACTCTTCACCAAATGATAATTTTCTGAATAAACAGAAGCCAAAAAAACGAGAATGTTATTTAAAATAATCGCACAATTCAGTGAGAATCAGCAAAATAGCTGTATAAAAGCAGTATGAGAATAAAAACAGTATGAAAAGTTGTCTCTTTATGCTATATTATGGCATCTGCATTCTTAAATACCAAATCACACGGCATCATTAGTTCTTGTACCCCTTGCTTTCTGTGAAGTGAACTGCAATAAAATAGTTACATGGCTTTACTTCTTCTCCTTAACTGACCCATCCCTCTCTTGTGAAATTATGGATTGCAGGGATGGCCCAACTTACAAATATAAACAATAATTTACATACAGTACCCTTCACTAATATTGGCACCCTTTATGGTTAAAAAAAATCACAAAAATACCCCGCTCTCATGGATATCAAACAATTGTAAACAAAACACAGGTTTATCAAAAATATATATTTCTAAAAGTTAGTTGTGCAACAATTATATATTTAGAGTATATTCCAATTGATATTAAACATTTTAGTACTCCTGGGTGATCTGGAACAGGAACTTGTTAAACCATGACTTCCTGTTTCACAGGGGTATAAATATGAGGTAGCACATAGGCCAAATTCCCTTAATCATTCATAACAATGAGTATGACAGTGGAATATAGCTGTGATGTACAACAAAAAGATTTTGAGCTTCACAAAATGGGAAGTGGCTATAAGAAAATAGCACAAGCATTGAAAATGCCCATTTCCACCATCAGGGCAATAATTCCATAAGGAATATTTCAGGGCAATAAATTGTAAATAAAGTTCCAGTCAACTGGCAATGTTATGAATCAACCTGGAATTGGATGCATGTCTATATCATCTCAATGCACTGTGAAGAGGATGGTTTGAGTGAGCAAAAAATCTCCAAGGATTACAGCTGGAGAACTGCAGAATTTAGTTGTGTCTTGGGGTCAGAAAATTTACAAAACTACAATCCGAAGTCAGCTACATCATCACAAGTTGTTTGGAAAAGTTTAAATAAAAATCCCTCAAACTTTGAAGGATCTGGAGAGGTTTTGTATGGAGGAATGGCCTCAGATCCTTTGCCTCATCAAAAACCTCATCAGGCATTATAGGAGAAGTCTGTTATCTTCGCAGGGATATTGCCCAAAGTATTGACTTAAAGGATGCCAATAATTGTTGCACACCTATATTTAACAAATACATGTTTTTTTTTTTTTTTGATAAACCCGTGTTTTGTTTGCGAGAATATTTTTGTGAATTGTCTTAACAAAAGATGAAATGGTTAAACAAAAAAGACAGCCATCCTTGCTCATATCTACCAAGGGTGCCAATATTAGTGGAGGGCACCATATATTTTATAACTAAGAACTGATAAAGACATAGTCCATAACATAAACTTATATACTTATATAGAAATAAAAAGTATTTTATTTCAGTTACTTAAACATGCTATGTTACCTGAAAGCTAAACTGTAACTTTCACAAACATTCAAAATTCAATTTAGCTATGGGCAACATTCTCCAAATGAGTTTTGTGTTGTAAATTTTGTTCTTACGTCTGCAAAGCAATTGAAACTTTGAGGCTAAAGATACACTGTAATTTTTTTTAAAATACATTTTTACAGTAAAGCTAAGCTGTGTAAGGTATATCTAATTAATGAAATTTGTGTAATAGTTTTGTTTCCACAACTGGTTTTGGTTCCACAAACCACTGAACTGCATTTATTATTATTATTATTATTATTAGTAGTAGTAGTAGTAATAATATTAGTATTAGCATTATGGTATACTGTACACTATTATTGATACGTTATTATAAGTAACAGTAGTAGTAGTAGTAGTAGTAGTAGTAGTAGTAGTAATATTAGTATTAGCATTATGGTATACTGTACACTATTATTGATACGTTATTATAAGTAACTACTATTATTAGTAGTTATAGTGGTGGTAGTAATAATAATAATAATAATTTATCAATTTGTATAGCGCTTTTTACAATGGTACATTGTCTCAAAGCAGCTTTACAGAAATATCATTTTTTTTACATTTACAAGCGACTTACTAATGAGAGCACATTCACACACCAATGGTAGCAGAGCTGCCATGCAAGGTGCTAGCTTGCCATTGGGGGCAACTTAGGGTTCAGTGTCTTGCCCAAGGACACTTCGGCATGGGATCACCCGGGCCGGGATTCGAACCGCCAACCCCACGGTTAGTGGATTAGTGGACAACCCGCTCTACCGACTGAGCCACAGATGCCCTAAAAAAGCTCCAAACCGTCCTTCGAGCCGGATTTGAACCAGCGACCTAAGGATGACCACTGTAAGCACCTACAGTCCTCCGCGCTACCAACTGAGCTATCGAAGGTGATAAAGGGAACTTGGTTAGAGATGCCACGAGGTAGGTGGCAGTTCCTTAACCGTATATGTGTTGCAGGCCACTAGGACCTCTTCCAAGGGGGGAGTACTAACCTTCTCTCCTTTCATACAACACAAGTATGAAAGGAGTAGTGATAGTAGTAGTAGTAGTAGTAGAATAAATGGTGGTGGTACAGTAATCGTAGTGGCAGTAGCAGTAGAAGGAGTAGTTTTGGTGGTAGTAGATTTAGTAGTAGTTGTAGTAGTAGTAGTGGTGCTGAAAGTAGTGGTAGTGCTATTAGTATTGATAGTAATAAGTAGTAGTAGTAGTAGTGTCATAGTGGTAGTTGTAGTACTCATAGTAGTAGTAGAAGACGTGGTGTTGGTGATGGCAGTAGTGGGAGTAGTATTAGTGTTGGCAGTAATAGTAGTGTTATTGGTGGTAGTGGTACTACAGTAGCAGTAGTAGTTGTTGTTGTAGTATTGGTGGTAGTTGTGGTGGCAGTAGCAGTATTAGTGGTAAATTGTGCACTTATATAGTGCTTTTATCCAAAGCGGTTTACACTGTCTCATTCACCCATTCACACACACACTCACACACCAATGGTAGCAGAGCGTCCATGCAAGGCGCTAACTTGCCATCGGGGGCAACTTGGGGTTCAGTCTTGCCCAAGGACACTTCGGCATATGGAGTCACATGGGCTGGGAATCGAACCTCCAACCCTACGATTAGCGGGTTAGACAACCTGCTCTACCAACTGAGCCACAGCCGCCCATTAGTGGTAGAAGTGGTGGTGATAGTGGCAGTAGTAGTAGTAGTGGTAGTAGAGGTGTTGGTGCTAGTGACAGTAGTAGAAGTAGTAGTACTAGTAGTAGTAGTGGAAGTGGTGGTGGTAGTGGCAGTAGTAGTAGTAGTGTTGGTAGTAGTAGGGGTAGTAGTAGTAGTAATGGTGGTAGTAGTAGTAGTAGTAGAAGTAGTAGTAGTAGTAGTAGTAGTAGTAGTAGTAGTAGAAGTGGTGGTGGTAGTGACAGTAGTAGTAGTAATGGTGATATCTCTCACCATCTTCAAAAAACAGGTAAAGACCCACCTCTTCCGTGAACACCTAACCAACTCATAAGAAAAAAAAAATGCACTCATGCTGCACACTTTGCTTCTTCTGGAACTCAATTAACCGATCTTGTATGGTAGCACTACTTGTATTGTTCTCTGCTTGATATATAACTTTGCTTGTATTTTCCCATTTGTAAGTCACTTTGGATAAAAGTGTCTGCTAAATGAATAAATGTAATGTAAATAGTAGTAGTAATTGTGGGAGTAGTAGTAGTAGTAGTAGATGTTGTGGTAGAAGTAGTAGTAGTAGTAGAAGTAGAAGTGGCGGGGTTAGTGGCAGTAGTTGTAGTAGCAGTAGTTGTAGTAGTAGTAGTAACAGTAGTCATGGAATGAATAACCAATTATGTTTTTTGTTTACTACCATTTTACTACCCAAATAACTATAGCACTAATGTATTTTTTTGGCAAACTGTCCAGGAACCTGTCTATTTTGATGCTCTCTGAACTTTTTCAAGGCTCTCCTCCTCTATTGACGCTAGTTTCACTTCTTGTTGCATTTCCCAGGAATTTTGATGAATAAGGAATTGTGACCACTGTGACATGGGTTTCTATCAGGTATAGGAAATACTTTAGAGCTCTGTTGATGCAAAGAATGTACAAAGTTGAACGTTGAAAGTTTTTCTATGGTACCTTAAATTTCAAACTGCATGGAAAATTTTCCTTGTCATAACATCTCAACTCTTCTTCACACACATTGACTTGAAGTGAAGTAAAAAAAAAATAGCTTGTACCTTTTAAATGCCTCTTCTTCAGCAGATACTGGCAGCCTACAGCCACAGTAAACATACACATGCACAAGAGCCCCACACAACATATCAGCACAGCACACAGATACACATCTGAAACACACACAAAACATGAACTTCGACTTGAACATGAACCGTGGCACCAGACTTATCAAATGACCACAAGAGTTTCATTTAAACAATGTTATTTAAACAAGAGTATTTGTTGTGTGGAGAATAAGTGAAGTTTATTGTCTCAAGTTTCAAAAAAGAGAAGCCTTTCCTTCTACTTCCATGGATGGTATGGAGCTCAATGGAGCTCTGCACTATTTTTGTCCAGGACTGGATGGGTAAGAATAAAGCTGTGGCCTACCTTCAAACAGGCTCCAAAGCCCGTCCTTGGCATTTGTGGATGGAAGGAAGTGCACTGCAGAAAGAACAGGGAGAAGTGCATACTCATCACTGTGGCTCCATAGACCTGGTAATTGCACAGCTCTTAGGGTTAAATAAAGTTAATTACAGGCCGCTGTGTGTGGGATGACAGCATGAAGGCTATCCCTTTCTATAGATGCACTCGTTCTTGGCCAAGCTGCTCATCATGGTTGACATCCGCTGGGAGTCTCTGAAATACTCATAAACCCTGTCAGTAGCTGTTAACAAGGTTAGCCAAGCCTGCAGATGGCACGATGTAAGCACAAGGAATGCTGGCACTTTGATGTACTGCTTGTTCATGATCTGCATTCTCATGTGCTGTTTACTATTTAGCAATAACTATCCTATTGACTCAATTCTTTAGAATGTACAATGATACAAGCATAAAGTGTACCTTAAAATGTGCCTTAGATTTATTGTAATGATTACCATATTGAACAATATATTTTAAAATTTACTTTAGAATTAGAATGTTAGTAAACATTTCTTAATACTTCAGTACGCATTACTAAAGAGTTAACTAATCATAGTAATGACAAGTAGCATGTTTATGTATTAATAGGAGTGCACTAATAATCATTACCAAATAAATACTAAAATTATAACTGGGTACAACTGAATATTGGCATGTAGATGTCTTCAGGCTTGGACTTTTATCAAAGTTTGGAGCAGAATGGACATTGTATCTTTAAGTTATAACTAGGGCAAAATGATAATCACGATTATTTTGATCAACATTGAGATCACGATTATTAATTGATTTTAGGGACAACATATTTTTATTGCATTTACACATTTAAATAACAGACCACTGCTTTCAGCTCCATGTTGTGCTGCATTCCTGCTAATGTACAAATCTTTGCATCAAATGGTCCTTAAAGTGCATCATCTCATAGAAGCAAACTATAAATAAAATAGTACTCAAAATATAGGATAAGTAAAAATAAAAATGCAATCAACCAAATGAAAATATGGATCAAATATAACAACAAGCAACTAAATAAACAATTCAGGTGTATGCAGAAAAGTCAATAGCAGTGTTTACAGGAGTACATTTACATTTATTCACTTAGCAGACACTTTTATCCAAAGCGACTAGGAGTAGAGATGCATATAAATCACCCAAGAGAGTGACACAGTGATGATGTCATTTTGTACCGAAACCCGAAAGTTAGCATCACACCGGTTCCCTTGACAAAAACCCAACAAGATTTTGACATAGGCTTTTGGATTATTGCAAATAATAATTGTTGTGATCAACAAAAGTTTACAATATGAACACGTTTTGTCCATCAAGATCATTTTCACAAATGAACATAACTTTTATGAAGTTTGAAGCCTAAACACAATCGCCAGAAATGAACAGTCAACTGTACGCTATTAACAAAGTACACCACAGTCGCTCAACTTCAACGTCACCATCAGCAAGCTTACGACAACGTTTCCGAACTTGATTTAGAAAATTTTCCATAACACGGATTTACTCTGTGGATAAATCTCCATCCACATTTTTTTGGGGGTGAATTGTGCACAGCACAGCCTTATTTATGCCCGTTTGCTGATCGCCTGACCTTTTGCTTGTTTTTGACCATGCTATTGTCTCACATTTTGGATTTGTCTGCCTCTCTTTAATAAAGCTGTTATGCCACGGCAAACTTGCAACTGCAATACTCAGAGGGCGGCGCCGCTTATGGACATGGCGGACGGGGACTACACTTCCCAGTCATGCCCGCGCTCAAGTTCACCTGAGTATTGATCCCCAATACCTGTGTGGCTGAAGAAGTTATAAAAAGGCTTCGCATCCCAACGAAGTAAAGGCTTAGTTCTAGTGACTCAGTTGTTTAATCAAGCCATTAGTTATTGTCTGGATTTTCGTGGTTTCTTGGACTTATTCGCCTGTTTCCCAATTACGATTACCTTCCCTGCCTTGTTTGGATTGTTCGCCTGATCCCCAGACTTCCTCCTGTTTCCAGTATTCACTCTTCCATGGTTCCGTGACAGATTACTTCGCCTACTATGGAGATTATGAACAGAATTGCAAGATCGTGTCGCATCAGGACAACATCTCGCAATTTGTACAGCAAGTTTCCCGTCTGAATGCTGCCACATTTCCAACCGCTTCAACTATGCATCCAGTTCGGACCTCCCCCGCGTTTTCCCAGCCCACACCGGCTGCGCACATTTAGGTCGCGCCGGCTGCACACATTCGGGTCATGCCGACAGCACATCAACCACCGCTGCCTACACCAGAGAGATATGCTGGGGAACCGGAGCACTGTAAGGGCTTCCTATTAAAGTGCACCCTCTTCTCTGAGAGTCACCTGGACATGTTGGAAGCCAGGAAGCTGACTCATTTCATGGAGTTGCTCACCGGGCGTGCTCTGGCATGGGCTATGGCAGAATGAGAGCAAGGAGGCGATGTCAGACCCTAGCTTGCTGATCTTCTCTCTTGTTTTCGGTGAGCTTTTGATTATTCCCCTGGCAGGTGGGAGACAGGACAGGAGCTCCAGCAGATTAAACAGGGCTCACAGGACGTGGTGGATTATGCCCTGGAGTTTCGCAACATCGCGACCTGTAGTGGTTGGATTGAATCAGTGCTCAAGACCACCTTCTGGCAGGGACTGATCACAGAATTGGTGCAAGAATTAGCCTATCGGGGCAAAGAGATGTAACTCGATGAGCTCATTGAGCTAGCTATACAGCTGGACCGTCTCCGTCGTACCAACCTCTACTCATTGGGTCATCCACTGCCTACAGAGCTGGACCTGCCAGCGGAACCCATGCAGCTGGGATTTGCCGAGACCCGCGAGGAGGAGAGAGAGATGCTGACACAATTCGTGGTGTTTCAACTGTGGCAAGGACACCCACATCATTCGTCAGTGCCCCCACAAGAGACGTTGATCAACCAAAAGGAAACCATGATCTCCTGGCCATTAAGCTAGCCCTAGAAGAGTGGCGACACTGGCTTGAGGGAGCCGCACATCCCTTTACTATTTACACTGATCACAAGAATCTAGAGTATCTGAGGACCGACAAATGTCTCAAGTCCCGCCAGGCCCGCTGGTCATTGTTCTTCTTCCGGTTCCTGTTTACTCTGTCCTATCGGCCCGGAACCAAGAATGCAAAGGCCGATGCCCTGACTTGCATACACTCTGCAGAGTGGCAGAAAGAACTGGAAGGGTATATCCTGCCCCCGTCAAGTATTGTTGGAGCCCTGGAATGGGCCCTAGATCAAGCCTTAGCCCATGTTCCCAGATCACATATCCCGCCAACCTGTCCTACAGGGAGACAGTTCATTCCAAATAGGTTCCCTCAGGAACTCATCACCTGGGTCCACACAACACTAGTGACGGGTCATCTGGCAGCATGTTGCACTTACCATCTATTAGCAGAGAAGTATTGGTGGCCCCATATGCTTAGAGAGGTACAGCACATTGTCTCCTTGTGCTCTACATGCACTTAGTCCAAAGTTCCGCAAGCTCTACCCACTAGGAGGTTGGTCCCGTTACCCACGCCTGACCGCCCATGGTCCCATCTGGCCCTGGACTTCATAACAGACCTACCCGATTTACAAGGGAATACTGTGATACTAGTAATTGTCAATTGATTCTCAAAGTCCCTGCCCCTTATTCCTCTAGTGGCCATTCCCTCCGCCTTCTCCACAGTCAAACTCCTCTTCCAACATGTGCTCAAAAACTTCGGCATCCCAGAGGAGATCGTAAGTGATAGGGGTCCCCAATTCACATCTCGCGTCTCGGCCAGTTTTGTGGAGAAGCTGGGGGTCACCGTTAACCTCACTTTGGGGTACCACCCCCAGGCTAACGGCCAGGCATAATGGGCTAACCATGAGGTCATATAGTTCCACTGAACCTTCTGTGAAACCAATCCTGGAGACTGGAGTCACTTCTTGCCATTGGCGGAATATGCTCAGAATTTGCTATGGAAAACCAACCCCATTTCAGTGTGTCTTGGGCTACCAGCCACCATTGTTCCCCTGAAATGCCTCTCCCACTGACTCAGCTGGACTCAGCTGGTTCAGCCGGAGTGAACAGGTCTGGAAACGCACCCACCAATGGCTAGTGCAGGCCTCCTGCATCGCCAAACGAAAAGCAGACCGGCGCCGGAGAGAGAGCATCCCAAGTATCAACCAGGGGATAGAGTATGACTGTCCACCAGAGATCTAAAGTCACACCTCCTACAGCACGTTCCGAGTCATAAAGCAAATCAATAAGGTGACATACCGCCTGGACATACTGAAGCACAGTCACATTGCCCCATCGTTCCACATTTCGCTACTCATACCAGTCTTAACGGGCCACTTGGCCCCACTGTTTCTGCGAGATCCTGAACTCCAGACAGAGGAGTGGCAAACTCGAATACCTGGTAGACTGGGAGGGGTATGACCCGGAATAGCAGTGCTGGGTCCCAGCCAGGACATCCTAGACACAAGTCTGCGCAGAGACTTCCATGCAGCTCATACAGAGAGGCTGGGACCCTGGAGGAGAGGGAGGCCTCGGAGGGATTTGGCTCCCGGAGTATGCCCTTTGGGTGGGGCTCTGTTACACCACGGCAAACTCGCAGCCACAAAACTCAGAGGGTGGTGCCGCTTATGGATGTAGTGAATGGGGACTACACTACACATGCAGCAAAAACTAACAAGTTTTGCAATTTAGCATCAGCAAGGCCTTTCCATGAGACTGACTGAATATGAAGTCAATCCAATTAAATCTCTAGGAGGAGTCTGTTAAAGTACGAGGCCTGGAAATGGCAAAATCTGAGCAAAAATTTAAGAGAAACATCTAAATGACTGACTTCCTGCTGAGTTCATGGCATGCATACAAGATACTTTTTTGTACATATTGGCATGTTACACATGTCCACCAAATTTAGTACATGTAGGTGAAATGTGGCGTGAGGCACACATTTTTTAAAATTTTGCAGGTGGCATTATTGAGCAATTTTGCCATGCTCTATTCTGGAACCCCTGTCAGAACCCCAGTTCTGATGTGTGTGCAAAGTTTTGTGAGTTTTTGGGTATAGTTAGGCCCTCAAAAATGAGATTCATTTGAGAAAAGAAGAAGAAGAAGAAGAAGAAGAATAAGAAGAAGAAGAAGAAGAAGAAGAAACAGAGCAGACATGATAGGGCCTCACACCATACAGTATTCTGGCCCTATTAATAATAATAATAATAATAATAATAATAATAATAATAAACAGAGCAGATCCAATAGTGCCTCGCACCAGTGGTGCTCAGGCCCTAAATAACAAGGGGACCCTCTGTCACAGGGAACATAGAGCCCTTAGCCAGTCTTAGCCAGTCTTAGCCAGTCTTAGCCAGTCTTAGCCAGTCTTAGCCAGTCTTAGCCAGTCTTAGCCAGAGCAATCTGGCAAACGTAGGTCTCGGTTTTAAAGCATGGTGCTAATACTGATTTCTGCAGACAGATGAGAGGGATTTTTATACTAGGGTTGTGCATTTCAAACTACTATAAAATTATTTAGCACATACTGTATACTGTTTTACAGTACACTGCATATAATATAACTATGCAATAATATGCAATGTTGCAATATTGGTCTAATCAGGAATGGCCCATTGGTAACATTGCACAATTTGAAGCTGATCAGATCAAGCATGACCAAGTTATACTTACTGTATTTGTACAGAGTTTGTTGACTGTAGCTGAAAAAGGGGCATACCTAAAAGGCATATTTTAAATGGGCAAAATATAGCCTGTTTGATTGTGTCACAACATTACCACTTCCTTTTTGGCATTCCAAAATGCCATTCCTTTCCATAGCAACCCGATAATGACACATCAACAGACCATATTCAGATGAATATTGCCCGTTGACTTTCAGGCAAATCACAAAAACTCTCTGGTACCCCAGATTAACCTTAAAGATGTCCATATAAACTCTTCTTCTAAGTGCAGCGTAACTATTTCAGTATAGGTGGTGCTATAACTGTGACTTATAATTGGCATGTTGGTGCAATCAGGAATGGCCCATTGGTAACCATGCACAATTTGAAGCTGATGAAACTAAGAATAACCAAGTTATACCCACTTCCTAGCTGATTTAGTTTTGACCAAAATCACACAATGCAATCCAAAGATATGAGCTCTTCCAATATCTCATTTTTATGCCATAAGTTTATTGCCACACCATGGCAACATCGATTGATATATCAAAAATATGTTTGTTTATGTTATCTTCAATGTCTTGCCATGATGTTGGCCATGTTTTGTGACAATCACATGAATCGCCTACAAGGAGCATTTAAAAGTTCAGAGCCTGCAATTTAAAAAAAAAAAATCCACATATGAAGATGGATGGATGGATGGAAATCCACATTAATTACAGACGTCCTGTTGGGCGGACCTAATAACGGTCATTTTGAAATGACTTTTAAAATGACTGTCATTTTGTTCGGCATGATGAGAACATTATACTGTACTATAATATAATGTAGAGTTTGCTGACAGATAAAACAAACCCCCCCCCGATCCCACCCACACACACACTTAAAAGGTGGTGCTACAGAGCTCCCTCTAAACACCCTCTTCTGAGGCTTTGTCAGTGTATTTTGTTTATACAAATTGTTTGCATAAAGTAGCATTAAAGTTTATACATTTTTGCTTATACATTTTTGTTTATACATTTTTGACAGTGTAAAATGGCCGACTACTCCAAACTTTTGACCAGTAGTATTATTCCTTTTCATGACCCTTGTTGTAACTACGTTAATTTATCTTGGTTATACAAATTGTTTGAGTAGCATTAAAGTTTATACATTTTTGCTGAGAAAAAAAAAGACTATTTATTGTAATGAATTTTACATAAGCCTAATGAATTTTACATAAGCCAACTAGCATGCACATTTAAAGATTGTTACGGTAAAGCTGGAATATGATTGATTTTCATAAAGTTATATTAACCCAGTATTACTATTAGCTTTATGCTGGCATAAACTGTATCAGCTGTATCAAAGTAGAATGTAGTATTGATTTTAATGTGATTTATTTATTTTTTAGATTAAATCATGCATGTAAAATGTATTACTGTGTCTATGTAGAAGAACACAGAACTGTCTCTAAAAATGGATGTCATAAACCGAAGTACATTTTTTGGTTATGTATGTCACTATTCATGGCCTGCTTAATAATGTACTTATTTTGAGTTCTCATTTATGTGTGACAGAATTGGAAAATGAATAGAGACTTTCTCTTCAGTAACACGGCACATATTTGGATAAAGGGACCCAGATACAAAATGGTCTACCACAGCATTCATTCAGTATGAAGTCTGGAAAAAAAATGAGGAGATGCCAAAAGTCACTCTGTAAGACACAGAGCCCATCACACTGCATCAGTAACACAGCTGCAACAACTTTTTTAAAAGAGGGAATAATGTTGCATTCGAATGAAGGTTGTAATTTCTGACCTCGAACTAGGAAAGCCAAAAAAAACACCCCCTCAACTTGTAATTCCTACTTGGGAACTCGAGGTGTTCTCCTCCACTTAGAGTTCAGTAAGTGACATCAAAGCAAAATGGCTGCTCACAGCATCAGCAGTAAAAGTACAAGTAGGCAATAGTAAGAGAAGTAGCACTTCTTAATTAGCACTATACTGTAAATGGGCTATGCTGTAAATACTAGTATTTTGTCTAGATCAATCAACATACAGTGGTGTGAAAAAGTGTTTGCCCCCTTCCTCATTTCCTGTTCCTTTGCATGTTTGTCACACTTAAGTGTTTCGAAACATCAAACCAATTTAAACAATAGTCAAGGACAACACAAGTAAACACAAAATGCAATTTGTAAATGAAGGTGTTTATTATTAAAGGTGAAAAAAATCCAAACCATCATGGCCCTGTGTGAAAAAGTGATTGCCCCCCTAAACCTAATAACTGGTTGGGCCACCCTTAGCAGCAACAACTGCAACCAAGCGTTTGCGATAACGTGCAATGAGGCTTTTACAGCGTCCTGGAGGAATTTTGGCCCACTCATCTTTGCAGAATTGTCCTAATTCAGTTACATTAGAGGGTTTTCGAGCATGAACGGCCTTTGTAAGGTCATACCACAACATCTCAATAGAAT
>JAFFST010053610.1:110283-129398 GCA_022414735.1 Noturus placidus
TTTCACACAGGGCCATGATGGTTTGGATTTTTTTTCACCTTTAATAATAAACACCTTCATTTACAAATTGCATTTTGTGTTTACTTGTGTTGTCCTTGACTATTGTTTAAATTGGTTTGATGTTCCGAAACACTTAAATGTGACAAACATGCAAAGGAACAGGAAATGAGGAAGGGGGCAAACACTTTTTCACACCACTGTACAGTCATGTTAGCTGAATGTGCAGGTCATGGTTTTGAGGAGGAAAATATCATCACATAACAATTAGCTGCTAATTAAAGACAAACATGGAGACATCCGTGCTTTTTGACAACTTTGTAGTTCGAATGCATGGAGGTCGAAAAATGAGGTGCTCATTCCCAGCGCTGGCTCCTCACTTCTGAGGTGAGTTGAATGCAGCGTAAATCTGGCTTTTAAGAGATGAGTGTCATATTATCATGGTGCACTATTCAACCAAAACCAAACACTTTGATTGACTGATTTTAAGAAAACTTCTAAGCACTTTTATTTGAAGAAATCATTGTGCGAATTATCATCATAATACGATGTTCCTGAGCTGCTGTGAATCAATGCTGCCCTGATAATCTTGTAATAGTACACAGTCAGTGCTATGTCAGGGGTGGAATTTAAATAAACATTTGCTCAGAAAGAGCAAACATCATCACACACAAGCTTTAGGCATGAAAGAAGTCAGACTACACAGGACCTGTCAGCCAATCAGGAGAGAGAGAGAGAGAGAGAGAGAGAGGCAGGCAGTACATCAAATATAATCAAAAAGAGGTCTTTCTAATAAATTATGGTCATCAGATTTATACTAACTGCGAAATTATTATTATAAATTATGCTGTTTGATAGCCAAAGCCAGCTAGCAGCTAACTAGGTGCATTTGGTGTTTTCTGTAGTATTTCAAACTCAGTTCTGTATTTCATCTTATGATCTTTTTGAACAGACATGTTTCTTTTACTCTCTACACTGTCTTTCTGTCTATAAGTCCCAAAGATGTGGAGATATGGGAAAGCCCCTATATTCACCCCACAGTTCAGCGCTATGAGCACTCTATGTTTACAGCAGAGCAACCATTCCCCCTACAACAATAGTTTTGATTTTAGCTATCTACTGTATCTGTTTACATAATTCTGTAGGTTATGTGCAGTATATTATGAGCACCGTTACACTGATGCAGGTCAGCATCATACAGACACTGCTGCTCAAAAAGGCAGTCACAGTCAGAGCTAACTGCTGATTAAAAAGAGCTAAAAGACAAGCTCTTGTTGTGTGGCAGTCAAGTTACTGTGCACAAATAAATTTTTATTCTTCTATAATACCATCCTCAGAATGTCCAAAAAAACACATACTTCCACAACCCATATCACCATAGTAACTATTATGTTAGTACAGTTCTGGTGTCCTGAATGTTTAAGCATACTGCTTATTGTTCAGAATGGTGTTTGGAACACAGCCTTGCATTCTTATTAAATGTTGGCCATGGTGGAGGAGGTCATGATGTGAAATTTTCTTCTGCAAGTAGCTTGCAGTAGCAGTTTTCTACCAACATTTTTAATTGTTGCAACCAACAATTTTAATACTGCACGTGCAGATTACTGTAGTCATTAAATATTCTGTATTGTATTCAGCATTGTTTTCTGTTCTGTGGGTTGCTGGTAGATATATCCACCCATTTATCGACAAACTAAATCGATTAGTTTTAGCTGGCAGAATTCTGTCTGTTTCACTATTTTTGTTTTATATCACTTTGAGGCAGTATAAGTTAGTTGTTTACTCAAATTTAAATCTCAAATTTAGTCCAATTCTTCCACAAAACCCCATCTCTAGAGTGTGTTGTTAACCAGCCCACAAATGCTTTTTGGTGTTTTTGCCTGTACAACCACAAATGTAGCTTACAAAAATAGTTATAGTTTAGATCATTCAGTCTTCAATGGATCTAGCTTTACTTCCTCCACATCTTCCACAGAACACCTCCCTTGTGTTGTTGTCCTGCCCACAAATGTTTTTGGGCATGTCTCTCTGCTACTGTGTACTTAAATCCTGACCACATCCTCTACACCACAGCAAACTCTCCTACACAAAAAAAAACAAAACAAAAAAAAAACACAAATGCTCCTTCCAATCTCAGGGCTCAGTTACAGCCTCAGTGCAAGGTCAGATCATTTTCATGTGACTGTTTATTTACAAAGATCTGACCTGGCTTTGTAAAAGGTCATGTATGGTACATGTTTGCTGTTGGTTCAGTATAATTTCAGATAAACGACACAAACAAAGAGGTTTTCCTAATTGTTCCAGGATGCAGAACTATACTAACTAAGGGAATAAAACTCAGTGGCACATAATCAAAAAGTGATGTGATGCAGCCTGATAGATCATTTAAAAGTGCTGTGGTTATGGAATAATAACTAATGCCTGGATATTTTTTATATAGTCACCATACCTCGTGTAGATTGATTGAATGTTCAATGGTATTGTGTGTGTTAGCTCCAAATTTATTGAATATGGCATCTGGAAATCTAGAAAGCCCTTTACCTTGGATGACAACACGCTCACTGCTGGATGACTAATCTATTACATTCCACACACTCTCAGCCCTTCCCACACACACACATAACCCCAGGTTTTTTCATTTAATAAAGGGATACTCTATCTCAACTTAGAAGCCTCAACCAAACAAGACAGCCAAAACAGAGATATGTGATTTGACTTTTATATAGCAATAGGAAAAATATTTTTTTTAAGACAACTGCACAATGGTGGTCCTGTGATATATAGTAAATAAATAAGCAACTCCTAATGTGTAATGGCTGCCACATAAGTCAATTCACAGGTTTATATTGGGATAATAAGTAAGAGGCCATAGAAAGGAGAATCCATCCATCCATCCTCTACCACTTACTCCTTTATCAGGGTCACAGGGAACCTGGAGCCTATCCCGTGGGAATCAAAATCCGGACCCTGGAGGTGTGAGGCGAATGTGCTAACCACTAACAAAAATACATTAGTTAAGGGCCCCCCCATGTCTAATTTAGGACTGAAAACATCCTTCAATCTGAAATGCAATTTCCCTTAGGGTCAATAAAGCATCCATCCATCCATCCATCTATCTATCTATCTATCTATCTATCTATCTATCTATCTATCTATCTATCTATCTATCTATCTATCTATCTATCTATCTATCTATGCTATGCTATGTTATGCTATGCTATGCTATGCAATGCTATCTACAGTGTTGCTTGAAAGTTGGAACCCTTTAGAATTGATATGACATAAAACATCATCAGATTTTCAAGTCTTAAAAGTGACAAAGACAATCCAATTAAAGATATTATACTTGGTCATTTATTTACTGAGGAAAATTATCCAATTTGTTTTATATTTGTGTGTGAAAAAGTGGCCAATCCCATCAGACAGATGTGTGTACAAATGGAGGAAATTCAAGACCATTGCTACCCTCCCCAAGAGTGAACAACCAACAAAGCAAGACATTTAATACTCTTCCAGGTCACAAAAGAACCCAAGGTAACTTCTAAGTAACTAAAGGCCTCTCTCATATTAGCTTATGTTAATATCCATGATATTATGTGATATATGTTGATATATGTATCAAAGATCATTGGTTATATTGCCCTTGAATCTTATGCCTGTTGTTGGGTTTTATAATATTTATACAACCAGCAATAGTTAGTGTAGCCATCATGTTAGTGTAGTAAATGAACCACATATAAAATTACATATAAATGAATCATATATAAATGAATCATATATAAATCTTGCTTGGGGGGTATGTTACTGGGGTTAAAGCAGCTGCATCATTGCCTGGTTTGTAAACTGCATCATATCGGATTGCAAGACCCTGAAGCGGATTGTGTGGACAGCTGAGAAGATTATGGGGGTCTCTCTTCCCTCCAGCATAAACATTTACACCACATGTTGCATCCGCAAAGCCAACAGCATTGTGGAGGACCCCACACACCCCTCACACACACTCTTCACGCTTCTGCCATCTGGAAAATGGTACCGAAGCATTCAGGCCCTCACAACCAGATTGTGTAACAGGTTCTTCCCCCAATACATCAGATTCATCAATAGAGACTGACTGACACAGACGTGTGTGCACACATGCACATGAACTGAACACCATCCCATGCCCCTTGAAATTTTTGCACATTTCTGTACTGACTACCTGTATTGTTGCTGTTATGTACTTAAAAAAAAAAAAAACAATCATATTTAATTTCTTGTCACTATTATACTCTTTATCTGGCTGCTACTGCAACAACTGCTACTGTATGTACAGTGCGAAAGTATTCGTCCCCCTTGAACTCGCCCAATTTTTCAGTTTTTTATTTGTTGAAAAAGTTTAAAATATCCAATAAATTTCGTTCCACTTCATGATTGTGTGCAACCTGTTGTTGATTCTTCACAAAAAATTACAGTTTTATATCTTTATGTTTGAGGCCTGAAATGTGGCAAAAGGTCGAACAGTTCAAAGGGGCCAAATACTTTCGCAAGGCACTGTACATATATGACATAAGGTAATCTGCTGAATACAATGTCATAGTATGTTATGTTTACATTCACAGAATTTTCATTATATTGTTATTCTTTTGCTCTACCTGTTATATCAGACACTTCCACAGTAGAACTGTGTACTGGTCAGCACTACACTATCACTTACTGTGCCTATTGTCCTGTTTTCAGTAGTTACTATACTATCTTGTGTTGTTTGCACACGTTTCCATGTGAAATTTATCGTGTAGATCTTATTTAGTCCTGTGTCGTCTCGTGTTGTTAGTGTGTTGTTTTATTGAGCACCGTGGTCCTGGAGGAAAGTTGTTTCCTTTCACTGTGTACTGTACCAGCTGTATATGGTTGAATTGACTATAAAACCACTTAAATTGACTTGAGTCTACATTTAGGAGAACACTAAACAACAATGTAATGCACGGCAGGGTTGCAAGGAGAAAGCCACTGCTCTCCAAAAAGTACATCTGCAGTTTTCCAAGCTGCCCATCTGCAGTTTTCTAACGATAAGGTGGACAAGCCAGAAGGCTACTCGAAAAACTAGTGTTTTCGGACGGATGAGACCAAAATAGAATTTCTGGTTTAAATGAGAAAGCATTATGCTTGGAGAAAGGAAAACACTGCATTCCAGCATAAGAACCTTATCCCATCTGTGAAACATGATGGTGGTAGTATCATGTTATTTGCCTGTGTTGCTGAATCTGGGCCAGGACAACTTGCCATCACTGATGGAACAACGCATTTTGAACTGTACCAGCAAATTTTAAAGGGAAAATGTGAGGACAGCTGTCTGCGAACTGAATCTCAAGAGAAATTTGGTCATGCAGCAGGACAACGACCCTAAACACATGTCTTTCTACCAAAGAATGGTTAAAGGAGAATAAATTAATGTTTTGGAATGGCCAAAGTCCTGACCTTAATCTAATAGAAATGTTGTGGAAGGACCTGAAGCAAGCAGTTCATGTGAGGAAACGGTTCTGTACTGAGGAATGGGCTGAAATTCATCCAAGCTGATGTACAGGACTGATCAACAGTTACCCCAAACGTTTAGTTACAGTTATTGCTGCACAAGCGGATCACACCAGATACTGAAATCAAAGGTTCACATAATTTTGCCACTCACAGATATGTAATGGTAGATCATTTTCTGCAATAAATAAATAAGTATAATATTTGTCTCATTTGTTTAACAGAGTTCTCTTTATCTACTCTGAGGAATTGTGTCAAAATCTGATGATGTTTTAGGTCATATTTATGCAGAAATACAGAAAATCCTATGCAAACTTTAAAGCACTACTGTATCTGTCTGTCCATCTAAATACAGGGACAGATGAAGGTAAAGAAACATTTGCCAAGTGCACATAGAAATCACAAAAATCACCAGAGCATGAAGAACACAGAGAATTCAGCAGCTCATATCTACAAAGAATGCTGCCCACAAACCCAAATATGTCATTTTGCTTCACTTCCTGCAATTGGGTCAATTCAGATTCAAATCAGTTTCTCACTGCAAATTATAGTTTGTTTTGCAGCAGATTGAGAAGGTTGTTCAGACACTCTCTGACCAGTTGTGTTGGTCCTCACCTGAGTGTGATTGCAGTGTTGTTACCTCATAAAGATTCACACAAAGAACCAAAACACACTAAGGATCATTTCAAATGGAACAAAGACTGTATATGGGAAAGCACTTTAATGTGTTTGTGCTAGTGGTCCAAAGCTCGTGAGTTCAAACGGCAACTCCTTAAGCAAGGCTCTGATCGCCTCAGCTATACACTTTTAAGTGTGTTTGGACATAAATGTGTTTGCAAAATGCTTAAATGTTACTCCAAAGTCTCACCTTTAAGTTCTGTCACTGCTGTGGAGTTGGCAGACGATTTCCATCTGTCTTGATGCTTCTTAAACTCCTGTGCTTTGCAGCTGTACAAGCCTCTGTCATCTCTGGTAATGTTGATGATCAAGAGGTTGTAGATTTTGCTCTGCTTCACTACTATTAACTTAATCTTGGGTTTGGGGAAGCTCTTGCTGTAGTTTCCATAGAATTTGGCCTTCCTCATGTTCACTTTGGCAAGGAGCTGCTCGTCTCCTCCAGATGTGGGATGGAAAATCCAGCGTAGCACAAGAGCAGTGTCTGATTTGTGCCACTGGTTCACCTGACATGATAGAGTGATGTTCTCACCCTCAACTGCTACCAGGAATGGAGATGGAGTGATCGTGGCATTAATGGCTGCACAAATATCTAGAGATACAAACAATTTAGCAAGGTTAGTTAATAAATTAGTTAAGGTGGAGGTTTCTGTCTATCAATATTTTTTTATTCAAAAACAGTGCATAGAAACTTTGAGTGCAGGTTTTAAGGCCTAGTTGAGGTAAAAACGTGGGTTTAGTCCGTAAAGATGAAACAAGAGATAATGTTTCTATCTATTTTGCTCATATTCTCTTCAGAACATCTTCACATGTCAGAATATGTGATATTTGAACACTAGGCTTCAATTTTACCTTGCCAACTTTTTAGAAATTCTCTTAACATTTCAAAGCTATTGGATATTGAAGTCCCTTCTAGATGTTCTTTACCATATAGTATAACCATATATACTGAATAATGCAAAAAATAAAAGGAATAAATAAATAAATAAATAAATAAATAAATAACAGGTCTCAGTCCTGTTATTTCTTTGCAATCCAACATTGTACAACATTTATTTCATACTCTTAAGCAATGTATTCTAGATGCAGAAACATGGCTACTTGATGAACCCAAATTGTTGGACCTCAGACACATATAATCTTTGTGAATAAATAGTAATAGTTTCACAAAGTCATTGTTGTCTAATAAATTGTGAATCATTCACAATCACTTTGCGAATTGTGAACTCAGACATCTGACTTTCACAAGTGAAATATTCCACAGACAGTAAGCACTTTTTTAGAGTCAAGGAAACAAACACAGGACCCTTCATAAGCCCTGATGCTGTATATAGTAACATATATTATGGTTACATATTTATACATACACCTACACGAGTAAGACCTTGGCCAAAGCATGTGAGCTACATTGTGGTAAATACAGTATTCTGGTTAGGGAGGAGTCACAAGCCACAACAAAGTCAACAGCAAGAGAATCACTTTCTGCTTTAAGAAAGTTTTCTGTAGTGCTGCTTGTGTCTTCGCAGGGTTTATATGTTTTAATAAGTGAATATGTTTTGCATTTCCAAATCATTACTGTTTTTATTTTACATCTCATGAATTTCAGTCAAGTTCAAATTTAAGTTACCTTATTTTGACAGCTTCTGGCAGAGCCATACAACAAACCTAACAAACTTAAAAGGTTTATTTAAGGGCTTGTTTAACAACCCATGCTGATTTTATGACCTAACATCGTTACATATTGTAGCAAAAGTGTATATTTCATATCATAAGAGAATTTGCTTACCTCTGAAGAAAACACTAGTCAGGAAAACTGTTAACCCTGCACAGATCTTCATTCTCCAGTCTGACTGGCTCCATAAAAAAGTTCAGTGTCGCCACAGAAAGGCGCCTGTCCAGTCTCCTTTATTTTCTCCCTTTACCACTCTGAAACCTGAGTCAGGGCATGTTCTGTTTCTTCTTAGTGTACTCCCTTGCTCCTCCTCCTATTGCTTAAATGCAGGCATTTTTTTTATCTCTCTCTCTCTCTCTCTCTCTCTCTCTCTCTCTCTCACACACACACACACACACACACACACACACACACACACACACACACACACACACACACACACAGTGCACTAAGTAACCCTCAATGACTTAAAGTCACTAGCATTATAGTTTAGTTAAAGTCTACCTTAATTTTTGGTTTTGGAAACCAGTCCAGAAACAGAGTTGAAGCTCAGTTCAGCTTTGCTGCTACCATCAGTGTCCGTGACCAGCTTGCCTTCACAGAATATTTTGCAGTGAAGTCCAGATCTTTCATCTTGCAGGCTTGTTAACGTACTCTATAATATCAAGAAGATCAGACTATCCATCAGATATCTATCAGAATCTGTGATACAGCTCAATGTCCAAGCAACCGTCATCGAATGTGGTGATTCCACGACTGCAGTGCCATTTAGCTCTTGCAACTCTTAAAAATGAAGCTTTATTTCTATTTAATTTTTAATATTGAAATTAAAAATTCAAGCACTTAACCATTCAAAATTGCATTAACCCATCTCAGACAACATTTTTACAAGGTTTACTTTCTGACAGTACCTGCATTTTATTTCAAATCAGTAACAGGACTAAGAGGGTTTTTAAAAGCATAAAAAATTTGGTTAACTAGCATTTATGATAATGGTATGAGGATATTAAAGACATTCTAATGGTTTACTCAACTTAAAAAAAAAAATGTTTGCTTTCAATTTATATTTTGTGTAACATGATTGCAGACTGAACGTCACATTATCAGTCAATATCAAAATTCACTTCAAAGAAATACATTTCTTCAGGAAATTCAAATGATGCATGTCGGGTTGAATGAATGTTGTGGGAACTGAATTGCAAAACTTTCACCTGTTATGTATACCTCATGAAAAAAAGCTTTAACTTGCTTTAAAGTGCTGTAAATGTTTGATTAATTATACAGTTTTATGTGTGTATATGTCTAGCAAACATAAATTATATTTCATATGAATTGAATTATATTTGTGTAGCAATTTTTATAATGAAGTTTTAAAAAATCCAGATGTAGATTTATATCCTTAATGAGCAAACCAGAGGTGACAATGGCAAGATTATCCCTTGAAGCAGGTAAACCAATGCAATTCACAATGAATCAGTATCAATATAGTATTGTGTTCATTAGTAGGAATCATGACTATACCAGGGTGACTGCTTCCTGTACATTGTTTATAGCACTTTTTGTTTGTATTTTATTTTGTATTGCTGGATACTTTTTCTAATTCTTCCCACACTTATCAGAGTTCTGGTCAGCTAGTGAGTACTTCTTGAACAGTGATGCATTTGGATCATATTCTCTTTCAGCAATACATCACTTTTGATAAAAATGAACCAATTTAAACATAAGTCCCTGGACTTGCTTACAAGTCTTGTACTTGACCATAAGGCGATATGTGCAAAGTGATACAGTATGCTGAGGATCTGCATTTTAGAGTGTAGGCTTCCCTCTTCTGGATAATGTTTGATATTACACTAAATCCATAATGTCATCCTGTCCAATCTCTCAAAAGAGTAAATAGTAAAATAAAACTCTCCACCGTAGTGTTTTAAATGATAAATGGTGAGTGGACTAATGATATGTCCTGCTTTTTTTGTTTGTTTGTTTTAAGGATAATACTTATGAGGAAAAGCTTTTTTTTCTCTCTCTCTTTTTTCAGAGCTTGCTTTCCAAGTCTCATAACATTATTCCAAGGGTTCGTACATATGTAACATATATTATTGAGGATATATTATTGGAACTAAATGTCACCTGCAATTAAACACTTTATGTGTCTTGTATGTGAAATAACTAAAAAATAAAGCAAAAAAAATTAAAATAATAATAATTATGTCCGTGTACGGAATTGATTTTCGTGTATTTAAAAAGAAAATATCTAAAAGATTTGGCTTGTGCTTAAAGCGTCATTAAAGCTGAATTTGATGCTATAACCTGCCCCCCCCCTCTCTCTCTCTCACTCTTTCTCTATGGACTGAAGATGAACTGAGCGTCAACTCTGTTTCTGGACTGGTTTCCAAAACAAAAACAGGGTAGACTTTAACTAATCTATAGTTCCACAGTGTTAGTGACCTTAAGTGATTGAGGGTTACTGAGTGTGTGTGTGTGTGTGTGTGTGTGTGTGTGTGTGTGTGTGTGTGTGTGTGTGTGTCTGTAAAAATGCCGTAAAGGCTTACCTAAACCTAATATTTCAAGCTTGACCTCTAGGTGATGTGAATGGCCCGAAAGAAAGAATGATCAAGTCAGAATTCGCAAGGATTTTTTAAGGACATCTGATATCACACATTGCTTTAAAATAAAATAATTTGATTTCAGAATAAAAAAATAAAAAAATAAAATAAAGATAATAATTAATAAGCAACCTGGTATTAACTGTGTGGGTAATTAGTAGTTTGGATTTTCCAAAATGAAAGACTTTGAAAGGATTTAAAGGACATCCATCCATTCATCTATTTTCTGTACTGTTTATCCTGCACAGGGTCGTGCAGAGCCTGGAGCCTGTTCAAGGGGACTCGGGGCACAAGGCGAGGGGCCACCTTGTATGGGGTTCCAACCCATTGCACAAGCACACACATGCAACAGACAATATAGAGATGCCAATCAGCCTACAACACATGCTGGTGGAAACCCCCTGAAGCATGTGAAAAGCATGCAATCTCTGCACACAAAGTGCAAAGGCAGGGTTCAAGCCCCCAACCCTGGAGGTGTGAGGCAAACGTGTTATCCACTAAGAAACTGTGCACCAAAAGGACCCAATTTCCTTAATAGGAATAACACATTAACATTACATGCTTTACAGACATTACAAACATTACAATATAACACAAAACTCTGTGATCAGCCCTATAGCTTATCTCTTCTGTAAACAGGTTTTGCTTCGTTGATCAGGTCCTGTTTTCAGCATCAATACTTCTAAAAGGAATGAAAAATATAATTATATAAGTATCAGTATAATAAATGTTATAAAAATGTAGACAAACAATAGAATAAATGAAGAATTGTTTACCGTGTAAATCCTCTCATTGAATCCTCTAAAAAAACAAGGAATTCTAATATTAGTTTGGAGAATAATGGTATGTTAGAGGAAAAATATGCCCTTTATGGTGTGTAATGGACTTACCTGACTGTTCATTGTCCAGCATGTGTCTTTTGATCATGTATATCTTTATTGCAAGGAAGCAGATGGTGAGAAATACACCGATCCCTATTCCTATTAATGCATATTTCAGTTCTGAATCGCAGGGAAAAATTGAGAGAGACAAGTGACTTTGTGAAAAAAAAAGGACGCAAATGGATGTGTTAGAGCCTTCTGTAATTATACATGCTGTAACCGATTGTATGAGAATGATTACAAAAATTTATATTTTTGTATATCAGTGGAATGAATATCAGAGAACGGTATTCACTTACCTGTTTCATGTACAGCGGATGGGTCATCCCCTCTTACATGTATGAAGAGTGTGTCTAAAAATTATAGTCACATTATTGTCATTTAAGGCAACCTGCAAATGTGATGCTCAGAGTTTAATGAAGTTTAAAAAAAATAACATTATGAATCATTTGGTGCAGGGATATGTGTGCGTGTGTGTGGTTGGGGGTATGGGTGGGTGGGTGTGTTTCGTGCATGTGAGGCCTAGTAGCACACTTATGTATACACGTTTTCAGTTACCTCACAAACACTCTGACTGACAAAAACAGGAAGTTTTATTTTACATAGAGTGGAACTGAGAACTGAGATAAGATCAATGATCTGCTACTTCTGTCTGGTTTATTTAACCCAGTGACACCAGTACACACACACACACACACACACACACACACACACACACACACACACACACATCCATACCTATTGACAATTTGTTGTAGCCAATCTTGTTTTTATGTGTCTGGCTTATTTCTGAGAGGCAGGAGGAAAATGTGGAACATGGACACCCTGTATGAACATAAGCTTATGCAAATATAAAACACACTGTATGCCAGACACTTGTATCCATGACAAATTACAATTGTATCCGAATCAAATTCAAGTTTTCTAGTGGTCCTGGAATCCTGTGAACCTTAATCACTAAACCAGCATTGCCCTGAAAAATAAAGCTGTTGTAATACTTGATTTTATATTTGCTTGTCAGAGAGTATCTGAAATCCATGACCCCAAAGTCTATAATTCACCACCTTTTGTGCAGCTGTTAATCTCAGTTTATTTTAGGGGCATTAAACATTTGAGTCTTGTCTTTCCAAAGTGAAATTGGATGATGGACGTGTTCAGTAAACTGTTTAACATCTGGATTTATTATTCAGTTATTCAATTTAAAATATATTATTTTGTTGTTTACTATTCAGCAATTATGGAAATTACAAGAGAAGCGGTTTTGCAGGATTTTTCCTTACTTAACACATGCATCTTAAATACATAACTCTATATACAGTTACAAAATCAGTTTACGTTTCTCTTACATTCTTTCCTCACCCACCTTATTTTCCTAAATGGCCTATCTGCCGCCTTAAAGAGAAGTCCCAAACAGAGAATACAGACACAAACAGGTCTTAAAACCACTCCTGGCTGGCTCACCATTTGTTGTGTCCAAAATTTAGCCTATTTACCCAAAATTACCCAAATACACTTAGAAATTATTCTAGGAAGAAATACTCACATATTCAATTGCAGACTGAAGAACAAATAAATCAAATATTTTTAAGATCTAGCTGGCTGAAATACCATAGAAACGTAAACAAACTAAAATTCATAACAAACCGAGGCCTTAATCACGTGAGTGCACTTTGACCCAATTCTTTCGGTATCTCTGGTTTATTATTTAATTGCTCTACATTTCTGTTTTAAATATGGTTATCACGAATCCATACATCATGATATCCATATATTATCTTTATAATATTTTATATTCCTATTACTATTCTTAATGTTTTAATTTTCCTTCTGTATGTGTGTGTTCCATGTTTATGCACATTTGTCCTTGAGTGTTTTGATGCATTTACACAGATGGATGATGTCACTTTCTCTTATTTGTGCTCTGAACTGAACCTCATATGCTGGTCAAGCTTGGTCAGTTTGTTTGTGACCCTTGTGTTTATTTTATGTATATTTTATATACATCAGGAGTTTTTGACAGAGATAAGGTTTTAGCTAAGTTTCTGCTTGAATATTATGCCTCATAATGGCTTACTTTCTGTCATATGTCCATTATGTCCATACAGTATTTGACAATATATCCACCAAAAGTCATATGTTTGGCAACTGTTCTTAACCATTGAGTCATTGCCAGACTGTTTCCTCTTTTTTAACCAGTTAGAATTGCATGAAAAAATCTCAGATAAAATGTATACATTTTGAAAAACCTGATTATTCAAATAGGATGCAACTGTGTACATCCGATTTCTTGAAATATAAGGGCTTTATTCTGATATACTATATGATATGGTGGCATCATGTTTAAATGGTCATTTGAATCAGCTGGTAAGGACATATAGTTACCAAAAAAACATATAGTTATCATATTATTACAGCACACACCTTAATTTACACACATAAGATCCTGTTGTTCTTAGGGTTCCTATGCTACAACAACACTTTTATTCAGGACAAGTTTCACATCATGAATTTTCAGCTCTAGAGACGATGTTAATGAGAGTACATTGTACATAAATGTACACTAAGATTTTATTCGAATGGATATTTGGAAATACACTCAAATAAAAGCTGACAGTTCGTCTTTATTAGTCATTCTTGGATAAAAAATGTGTCTGTTAGGCTGCAAAGCCAGATGAAACTCAAAATTTACACCCCAATACACCTCAGATGGAGTCCACATCAATAATTTGCTCTGGATTTTGTGCTTGTTAAATCTGCTATAATTGTATACACAGTAAATATATTCATACAACAAATAGGCTAAAGACAGATTATATAGCGTAAATGTCTAAATTTAAGCTTAAAGTCTACAATAAATTGCCAATAAACTGCCTAACAATGCAAGCGCTCAGTTGCTCATCGTGCAACAAACCAGACAAGAAAATGAAAATGACTTACCAACAATGAAAAGAAATGTAATGACAAAGTAATGTCTTTGAAGGTCAAGCATATTTGAAAGGGTTCAATAAAAACCTTTCTCAAGCGTGTGTTTATAAGAAATGAAACCCTTTCCTGTTCATACACTATAATGGCTTTCAGATTAAAGAGATATAAACTCTCTGATGCTGCATCTTTAGCTTTTGACCCAATTACCTCAACACAGAAAGCAAATGAAAGAGTTGATGTATATATGCCTGTACAGCACATTCTAAAGTGTTTGAGAGTGTAGCTACTGCATTCTTGCAAAATGCTTTTAAAAAAATCAGACAGTTTTGTGGTGGTATAGAATAAGATGCAGTACACAGAATTTCTAAGTACATGGGTATGTTCAACATACACTGCAGGTGTGTGTGTGTGTGTGTGTGTGTGTGTGTGTGTGTGTGTGTGTGTGTGAATTTATGCAATAAGTGTATGCTTATACTGTGGATACATTTCCTTTCTGAGAGCCTAACCTAATTTGCAAGACAAGAATCTGTACCCCCTTGCATGCATATGAGAACAATTGTCAAACCCTTCAAGAGTGAGTTGGGACATACAAGTGTCATAAGGTTTGGGACAATAACCTTTAGTAACATCCTGGGCAAAAAGAGCTGGAGAATTGCATAAGCATTAATAACTGATACACAATCATTCATCATGTTTAGCATGCACAATAATTTATCGTACAATTGTATTTGCTATTTTAATGCTGGGATCAAAAACTCAGGAAACATTTACATGCCATTTATTTACATTTATTCATTTAGCAGACGCTTTTATCCAAAGTGACTTACAAATGAGAGATACAAGCAAAGTGATATCAAGCAGAGAACAATACAAGTAATGCTACTATACACAATCTATTAATTGAGTACTAGAAGAAGCAAAGTGCGCAGAGTAGAGGTGCAAATGCCTTTTTTTTATGAGTTGGGTAGGTGTTGACGGAAGAGGTGGGTCTTTAGCTGTTTCTTGAAGATGGTGAGTGAATCTGCAGTCCGGATTGAGGTTGGAAGTTCATTCCACCACTGAGGAACAGTTAGTGTGAAGGTTCTGAAAAGGGACGTTGTGCCGCGCTGAGTAGGAACTACTAAACGTCGGTCGCTAATCAATCGCAGATTGCTTTTGCTAGTCGTAAGGCTTCAGTGACAGAAAGCAGAGCAGTCTCCGTTGAATGATTGCTCTTGAAGCCAGTCTGCTTGGTGTCCAGGAGATTGTTTTGTTTGAGAAAATTAGAGAGTTGATTAAAATCAGCTTTTTCAAGAGTTTTGGAAAGAAAAGGGAGGAGGGAAACAGGTCTGTAGTTGTCAACTACAGCAGGGTCAAGTGATGTTTTTTTAAGCAGTGGGGTAACCCGGGCCTGCTTAAATGAGGTAGGGTATGTGCCAGTAGCAAGGGATGTGTTAAAAATGTGTGTGAGTGCAGGTAATAGTGTGGGAGAGATGGACTGACGAAGGTGGGAAGGGATAGGGTCAAGAGGACAGGTTGTGGTATGGCTAGAGAGGAGGAGTTTAGAGACATCAGTCTCTGAGAGGGGAGTGTCTGGTAATTGGTTAGGTCATTGGGTTGTTAGATTTGCGCCATTTCCTTTCAGATGCTCTTACTTTGGCCCAGCTGTTACGCAGAGCTTCTGAGAACCAAAGGCTAGAGGGTGATATGTGAGCAGGTCTGGAGGTTAGGGGACAGATGCTGTCAAGAGAAAATGTTAGGGTGTTACATAGCATGTCAGTTGCAGTGTTTAAATAAAGTGTGGAGAGGTGGCTGTCAGAGGGAAGTAAGGTTGTGACAATGGAGGAGAACGGAGGACAACAGAGGAGAAATGTGAGGGGGAAAAAGAGCGAATATTGCGCCGAAAGGAGACAGAGGGAGGAGACAGTGAAGGGGGTGAGGGGAGAGTAATAGAGAACTGGATAAAGAAATGGTCAGCGGTGTGAAGAGGAGTAATGAGAAGATTGTGTGTGGTGCAATTACGTGTGAGGATGAGGTCAAGTTGTTTGCCGGCTTTGTGGGTTGCTGGTGTGGTGAACTGCTTGAGGTCAAATGTGGAAAGGAGAGCAAGAAAGTCAGCTGCAGGAAACACTGTTAGAGTGTACTTTTCAGTACTTTCCAGTATTTTTTCTACAAGACATATTCCACCAAAACCCTCAGATTATTAGTGAACCAACTTTGACCTGTATTCATTCATCTTCAGTATCGTCTTTATCCTGGTAAGGGTCACAGAGCCTTTCCCATGAATGCTGAGTGTAGGGTAGGAATGCACCATGGATTGGATTTTTTTATGTTGTTGTTTTTTTTTTGTTTGTTTGGAGATCAAAAAACATCTCTAGTATGAGATACTGTAGACGCAAAAACAGAAGAAATCACTTCTGCTCCACTCCCATAACAATTATGCACTGGCTCCCCCCTCTGGCTCCTCAGAGTCAGAGAGGGCGGGTTGACGTAAAGCTTTTTTTTTTTTTAACCCGGAAGCAAAGGTGTTTGATCCTAAGGAAAGAAGGACATGGCATGAAGATGCGGTTTACAGGTGCCATTTTATAGTCATGTGACATGTGAAATGTCATGTTACCTGACCATGGCAGGACTGTAAATAGGCTTGATTTTACACAGACTTAAGGTGCTTGTCACGCGCAAAGGCTCTTTCCACAGTTTGAAGCTTACACAACATTAAGTTCCCTTTGAAAGTAAACTAGCTCATGCCTTTAGTACATCTAGGTTAGACTGCTAGAACACCAAGACGCTCGGATGTTACAGTAGAGAATAAACAAATCAAGGTTTGATAAGGCGTGACCTTAGTTAGATAAGCAGCCATTATGCTGTCATATCAATTTTGCATTTATTACAAAATGCCTAACAAATGACAACTATAATGGTCTCTATATGTTCCACCTTTCATGTTTCTAGATGATGGAGTGAAGACAGGATACCCTCAAGCATTACCTTATTCGGTCATAAACTGCACATAAGCTCACAAGTTCCTGGGTACACAATTTAACTTTTCGACTATATTGTATACACTTACAGAGGAAAATTATTTATAATAATCTGGTGTCACCCAAATGAGGATGGGTTTCCTTTTGAGTCTGGTTCCTCTGAAGATTTCTTCCTCATGTTATCTCAGGGAGTTTTCCCTTGCCAGCATCGACTCTGGCTTGCTCATTAGGGATACATTTATAAATTTAAAATGTATATCTTGAATTTATATATTTCTTTGTGCTTTGTGACAATGTCCAAAGTTTAAAGCACCATACATGTGCCATACATGTGTTTCTGTTGCTCAGAGTGAAGCTGTCAAGATCGCATTACACTGCTCCTTAAGACCTGCCTGATATAACAGTGATGATATACTAACTACCCTTGTGCTGCTTCCTCCTGATTTAATCTATAATTCACCAATTTACCTTCCACCTGCAGTGAATTATCTCACAAGGATGCCCCAAAAACATGCACATCCCAAGAATTACCTGCACCAAAATGGGGCAGAAATGATTGACTGTTTAAAAAATAAAAAAAATAAAGTGCACCAGGAAAGCAAAGGTTCATTAATGACAGAGATTAATAAATATGAAAGCAGCAAATAAAGTTTGTACTCATAGTAATACGTCCTGGGCTGGAAGTTTTCATTTACTCACTGCTTTATTTTGGATTGTATACCTCTGGGATCTGTGCTGGGATCTATGCTGTTTAGACAACTTTAACAATTTTACAATTGGAAATGTGCATTAAATACTACGGATTAAATACAAGTAGAAATTATGGCATCAAATTGCCTGCACCTTACTCACTGAATAAATAGCATTTCACTTATCATGGCCAACTGATCTAGACTCTGCAGCAAATGTGAGTAACTGAACCACTAAATGTTCCTTATTTTTAGTAAAGGCTAATGCTTGTACAGGGCTAAAACTCTATAACCTAGCTGCGTGACATATTTTGGAAGTAATACAAAGCCCAGCTCTAGTCATGTCACCAGTGCAAGACCTAAAATAGAGCAGCTGCTGAAGGGAGGCATGATAAAGGAAAACAAAGTGAGAAAGCATTAACACATAATCAGGATATTTATGGACTGTTATCACAAATTGCAACCATCAAGCTGCAAGTTTTACATTACATTACATTTATTCATTTAGCAGACGCTTTTATCCAAAGCGACTTACAAATGAGTGCACATTCACACACCAATGGTAGCAGAGCTGCATGCAAGGTGCTAGCTTGCCATCGGGGGCAACTTAGGGTTCAGTGTCTTGCCCAAGGACACTTCGGCATGGGATCATCCAGGCCGGGATTCGAACCACCAACCCCATGATTACTGGCTTAGCGGACAACCCGCTCTACCGACTGAGCCACAGCCACCCATCTCACAAGGATTTTGATTGTCAAAAGCAAGTGTTAGTTCAGTTCATGGGCGTAACCACACATTCTTTGGCGGGTCATATCCCCCCAATGTTGAGGAAATACCAATCTGTCCCCCCCCAATATACAGTACAAAATATTTTCTATATGACCCCATTTAATGAACCCTGCCAATGTATCTGTATTTTCTTTATCATCTATTCTATTTATTTATGTCTATTCCTTTTTTAATATATTTCCGTTTGTTAAGGAAAACACGTGTGTGCCCCCACCTCTAATTGTACACTTGCTTGTGCCCATACTCAATGCAAGTTTGTTGATATATTTTAGCAGCTCAATCTGTAAGAAATGGAAACAGCAGCCAAGCGTAATAAGCCTACTTCGTGGGTGTGCAAATATCAAAAGTTAATTGACGTTCACAAGGCTTACATCAGTTCCGGTTTTTGACAATTAATGTTACATTCACTTGAATAT